>JAEQBH010005688.1:0-90572 GCA_016808115.1 Tetrastigma voinierianum
GATATGCAAGCCCACCCATCGCCAGGGAGGGAGTAGTTGGACAATCTCTAAGGTGAAATGTGTAAGAATGTTGGTCCCTTTATTCAACTCTTCTCAACCCTTGTAACTCTTCCAGATAACGCTATATCTAAGGAATCTATGAGGCATATTTCTTTAGGTCCCCAAGCCTACCTATCATCTATTCAGTAAAATTGTTTCTTCATCGGTTTTGATTGAGAAGGGTTTGGAAGAACTAGAAAATGATCATTTCATTTTGCTTCTTTGCCAATCATATTCGTTTAGTTTCTTTCTAATGTTCCGCTTTTCTATTTTTTAACAATGGCTGGAGGTAAGTTCTGATATCTTGCTTCCGCATATAATCTGATCGTATTCTAATTTGTTTTGATATGATCAGATTGTTTAGTTGTTGATTTTTACATTTGGTATCAAAGAAGTATAACATCCGCCTTATATTTCGTTAAAAAATATATATATATATAGGTTTCTGGGTAGCAAAACAGTGTTTTTTTACCAAAGGATGAAGAAGACCCTATTCAATAACCTTCGTCTCAAATCTTTTACTGGTAATAAATGTTCTAAGGTGCATGGTGGTCAGTTTCAACAACAAAAGAATAGATGATGGGTTTATGTTTCTCAAATAGGGAAACATTGTCGGCTTGAGATTTTAGTTGGATGAGGACACCCAACATTGAAAGGAAGTCTGCATGAGATGCAGAATGCAATCGGAGACTCATTGTTTTTTCTCATTGTGATGCCCAAAAAAAAAAATCTTTTGAGTGTTTATTTAACAAGTTTTAAAAAAAAAAAAAAAAACAAGGGAACCATTTTCTATCAATTGGGTTGAAGTGACCCGACTAAAGGTTGAAGAAGATGAATTATTCTTAGGCCACATATGGGCCCTACTGCCTTTTTAATATGGCTTTATGTTTAGGGCTAATTTTGAGCCCATGATGGGCCAATTTTGATAAGGTCCTCTTAATTAGTTAGTAGACTAGACAAGATGGCAATGGCTCCTAGTCTGGTTGGAAGGTGCACAGATGCCCTATTTCGGGGGATAGGATATCCATAGGCTTGTTTGGTTGCCGGATAGCCATTGATTTAAAATTGAGTAAAAGGAGTTGCTTTTAAAGGATTGACTATGCAGGACCTTGTAATCTTAATGGTAGTACTCTACCTCTAAGCTAGGCATTCAAATGACATTGTTTTTTCACTGGTTTATTTTATAGAGATTTAAAAGGATTAAAGTTACTTGAAAGAAGAAAATACAAAGTGTGGTGCCTACATAAATCACCAATCTCTAGTCTTTGATCCAACTAGGACACACCCACCATCCTACTAAATGCTGATTGGATCGTTTTAATCGCAAACTAATTTTACATTGTAATGCATCGACTATATTCCTATTGAATTTATCGTGATTATTAGCCTAAGTAAAATTATATACATGCTAATAATATTAATTTTAAAATTGCTTATAGTTTCTATGTTAAGTGATCAATATAATTAATTAATTAGGAATAGCCATGTAACATCCTTAGTTGGTTAAAATTATATATTAAGTTTTAAGATCACATTTGATAATACGATCGTGAATTAAATCATATGAAATGTTATAAATCTCATCCCATAGGATTTTTATTATATTTGTAAGATTAATTGGGGGATGAGATATCAAATCATATGTTTCTTCTAATTTACCCTATACATCGTGGAAAAAGAAGAACATGATTTGGTAGTCTTATCATAAGATTATTTAATTCTAATTGAGTAAGACTTTAGCCCACATGCAAGTTTTATGTCACTAGATTTATGATTTAAAAATATGATTTACATTGGTAAAACATGTCATGTATCTCATTTAATTCGACACAAGCGATGCATATTTAACATTTGCGCTATTCAACCTCGGCGAATATTTCTCGATTTTAAGAGCGATGTGGCTGATAACTATAAGGTATGAAAGGAGAGAGTTCTTCTCCATTTGGGATGGATGGATATTGACTATGCTATAAGGAAAGACGAACCAAATCCCATTACCGAAACCAACACTATAGAAGATATCGGTTTTTATGAAAAATGGGAGAGGTCTAATCACCTCTTTGTGAAGTTCATAAAGACCAAGATATCTACTGGTATTCTTGGTTTTGTCGAGCAAATTGATAAAGTCAAACCACTTCTGAAAGCCATTGATGAGTAGTTTGCAACTTTTAACAAAGTTCTTGCCAACACCTTAATTATGCAGTTTTCATCCACCAAGCTCACTTGGGATAAGAGGAGTGTGTGATTATATCATGCGCATGAGAGATATATCGGCTCAAGTTAAGACATTATAAGTTACCATGTCGGAAACTTTCCTTGTTCATTTAATATTGAACACTTTGCCCTAATGGTACAGTCCCTTCAAAATCTCTACAACAATAAAGCCGATAAATTGTCACTAACAATCAAGCCGACCAAAAGTAAAGAAGACGAGGGAAGGTTAATGATGGAAGAGGGCGAAAAGGTTAACTTGACCACTTTTGGAAAGAAAAATGAAGGATCAAGCTAAAGGAAATGGAAAGATTCTTATCCATCCAAGCATGAAAAAAGAGTCAAAGTGTTTTTTTCTGTAAGAAGAAATGACACATGAAGAATGATCGTCAACCAAGATATGGCTTGGATAAGAAATGTACTAATTTCTTAACTTATCCAAAAAAAAAGAAATGTACTAATTTTCTTTATTCGTTATGAATCTAATATGGTTAATGTTAATCATAACACATGGTAGATTGATTTTGGTTCTACAATCCATGTTCCCAATACCTTACAGGGTATGCAAAACCTAAGGAAGCCAGTGGGAAGTAAACAATACATCTATTCAAGCAACAAGATGAGTTTGCATGTGGAAGTTATTAGCACTTGCGGCCTTGTTTTAAGCAGCAGTTTCATTTTGGAATTGGAAAAGGCATTTTATGTTCCAAGTTTTTCTAAGAATTTAATTTCAATTTCAAGACTTGTTCTTTAGGATTTTCCTTTAACTTTGCAGATTTTGGTTTCAGTTTATTCAATAAATCTAAATTTATTGGTTATGGTACATTGTTTGATGGTCTTTTCCATATTCAGTTACAAAATGATGTTACTTATAATCCTATGCATGTTACTATTGGATTAAAAAGACAGGTTGGTGAATGAGGAACCTTGTGTTATGGCGTTGGAGATTGTGACCATCTCCATTGAAATAATGAAGAAATTGGTTAATAAAGGGGTACTTAGTGCTTAAAATTTTGCCGATTTTGAGACTTGTGTGCATTGCATTAAGGGGAAGCAAACTAACAAGTCTAGGAGCACAAACCTATTAGAAATTTTACATACTGACATTTGTTGTCTTGACATGGATGCAAATGGTTTGAAATACTTTATCACCTTCAAAGATGATTATTCACGATATATGTATCTCTACTTACTTCGTTTCAAAGATGGAGCTTTAGACACCTTTAAAGTTTTTAAGGCTGAAGTAGAGAATCAATGTGAAAAACATATTAAGATTGTGAGATTAGATAGAAGTGGAGAGATGGTAAATACACAAAGAATGGACAAGATCTTGGTTCATTTGCGAAGTTTCTTCAAGAAAATGGGATTATTGCCCAATACACTATGCCTGGTTCTTCGGATTAGAATGGTGTGATAGAAAGAAGAAATCGAACTTTAATGGACACGGTAAGGAGTATGATGAGTAATACTAAACTACCTCAATACTTGTGGACTGAAGCTTTAAAGACGGTAGCGTATATATTAAATCGCGTTACAACCAAGGTTATCCCTAAGACGCCTTTTGAGTTATTCAAATGTTGGAAACCGAGTTTGCGACATACGCATTTGGGGATACCCATCTGAAGTAAGAATTTATAACCCACAAGAAAAGAAGCTAGACCTAAGGACCATTAGTGGATATTTCATTGGATATGCTGAAATGTCTAAGGGGTATAGATTTTATTATCCATCTCACAACACTAGAATTGTGGAATCAAAAAATGCGAAATTTCTTGAGAATGACTTGATTAGTAGGAGTGATCGCTTTCAGCACATTTGCTTATTGCAGAAGCGATCACACAAGTGTCAACCCTCTGGTTCAAGTGATAGATTGATTGTCATTCACACCCCTCAAGTACAACCGAGTGTGAAATAACATGTTCCTCAAGTTCCACATATTGTTGATATTGATCCTGTAAATCAAGTTGCCAATGAGGAAATTTCAGAAATTGTTGAACAACTAATTAAACAACAGGTTGATCAACAAATTCCTCAAGAAAATGATGAAGCAACATTAAGAAGACCTATAAGAGTTAGGAAATCAACAATTCCTAATGCTTATATAGTGTATTTACAAGAATTGGATTATAACATTGGAGCCGAAAATGATCCATAAATGTTTCACAAGCCATGAGTTCTAAGGAATCTAACTCATGGTACAGTGCCATGAAAGAAGAAATGAATTATATGGCATCTAATCGAGTTTGGGATCTCGTTGAGTTGCCTGATGGTGTCAAAGTCATTGGATGTAAATGGGTCTTTAAAACAAAAAATGACTCATTGGGCAACATTGAGAGACATAAGGCAAGACTCATTGCCAAAAGATTCACTCAAAGGGTAGGAATCAACTACACGAAGATCTTTTCTCCTGTATCTAAGAAAGATTCTTTTCAGATAATCATAGCAATGGCTGCCCATTTTGATTTTGATTGAAATCAAATGGACGTGAAAACGACATTCCTTAATGGTGATCTAGAGGGAGTGGTTTACATGAAACAACCCGAAAGATTCTCCTGCTGAAAGCGAGCATTTAGTTTCCGCCTTAATAAATCCATATATGGATTAAAACAAGCGTCTCGCCAATGGTATTTAAAATTCCATGAAGTCATTGCTTCATTTGGTTTCGAAGAGAATATCATGGATCAATGTATAAACCAGAAGATCAATGGGAGGAAGATTTGTTTTCTTGTGTTATATGTGGATGATATTCTACTTGCAACAAATTATAAGGGTTTGTTATATGAGGTGAAACAATTTCTCTCAAAGAACTTTGATATGAAGGATATGGTGAGGCATCTTATGTTATTGGCATTAATATCCATAGGGAAAGATCTTGAGGCATTTTGTATTTGTCTCAAAAGACTTATATCAATAAAGTTTTAGAGATATTTAACATGAAAAATTGTTCATCGAGTGTAGCACCCATTTTGAAGGGTGACACGATTTAAAATCAATGCCCTAAAAATGATTTCGAACGAGAACACATGAAGAACATTCCATATGCTTCGACTGTTGGAAACCTGATGTATGCTTAGGTCTGTATCAGACCTGACATTGCATTTGCAATTGGAGTATTAGGAAGATATCAGAGTAATCCAGGTAATGACCATTGGAGAGCTGCAAAGAAGGTGATGAGATACCTTAAAGGAACAAAGGATTACATGCTTATGTATAGATCGAACAGATAGTTTAGAGGTGATTGGCTACTCTGATGCAGACTTTTCTAGATGTGTTGATTCTCGAAAATCAACGCCTGGTTATATTTTCAAGCTAGCTGATGGAGATGTATCTTGGCGGAGTGCGAAGCAGACCTTAACTGCCACTTCCACTATGGAAGTTGAGTTTGTATCCTACTTTGAGGCTGCACGCATGGTGTTTGGTTAAAGAGTTTCATATCTATGCTTAGAATTGTGAGTTTCATATCTTGGTTCCACGATGCAATTGTACATTCATTATTTTTATGAAACTCTTATTCAATATGATATTTTCTCATATGGTTTTGTACATTTCATATTATTTTATTATTTTGAGAAATATCATTAAATTTGGACCTTAAATAAACATATGATTTATTCATTAAGTTTAAGGGTTTGTATTGAGAAACTTGCTATATTGTAATACATGGAAGATAATACTCACTATAAGAGGACTTATCACCATTATTTATATAATTAGTTTCCTTTTTGGTAGATGTTGAACAATATGGACCGAGTGGGAGAATGTAAGAATGTTGGTCCACATTAATTAAGTTTTAAAGTTTGAAAATTAAAAACTTTAAATCTCCCACTTTTTTTATTCAATATTCTCAACTCTTGCAACTCTTTGAGAGACTAGTGATGGCTTGGTCTTCATATAAGGAGTCTATGAGGCACATTTTTGGGTCCCTAAGCCTAATCATCTATTTAGTAAAATTTACTATTGACTTTTGATTGAGCTTGGAAGAACCAGAAGTGATCACTTCATTTTAAGTTTCTGGTTCAATCATGATCGGTTCGACTTTTCAGTGTTCAATTTTCCTTTGTTTTGAACAATGGCTTTGGAGGTGGATTAGACATCTTGCATATGATTTGATAAATATTCCTAATTTGTTTTGATATGATCAAATTGTTTTGGGTGTTGATTTTATAAAGTAATTATCATAATGCTCCGAGTACTTAAAGTGTAATGTTGACTATGTTTGAAGATTAAGAAAGGATAGAAATGGGTATGGTCACTCAGAAGTCGCCAGGTGGGTTTTAGCGACAAAGGCAAACCAATGCCCCATATTCCCATGGATGCGCCAGTCCTGCAGTCTCTTAGTTGCAAGGTGGCTCTCTAATGGTTGAAGACGAACAACTACCGTAATGTCTTAATCGAAATGAGCAACCTATTGCTAGCATCGACAGTAAATAATCGAGCTCCTTATCTCTAATCGGTAAGTTTGATTATTCGAATTTGTAAGCTTTACTCTAGAGAATGTGATTAGTACTAAGCAGGTGCTATTTTAGACCCTATTTACTTATAGGTTTAAATTACTTTGTGTACTAATCATTCCGATTAACTTGATTGGCATGTTAAGGTCCCTTTTATACTCGATCGCTTTTGTGGCTATTTTTTGTAGTTTTGCTTCAACAACGTGCCATTTTTTTTGTCAAATTGGTCCTAGCATAAAGTGGGTTAATCTCTTCAAATCAAAATCCCGGTCTGAAAAGCAGTCACGGGACGGAAGGAATTTAACCTTGTGCGGGAATTTTCACGCATGTCTGAATTCACGCATGTCTGAAATTCGGCGCCACAGTGGGAACACAAGCGCAGGCTGCGGGAATTCCTTTATCTGTGGCAGTCGCGTCTTTGCGTGAAATTTTTCTGTTGCGCGAAATTCTCTGCTTCCTATTTTCAGCCCTCTTGACTCCATTTGTATTTTCCTTTGCCTTGTTCCTTAATATTAACATGGGTATTTTTGGTTTTTCACTTCATTGCAAGGCTATATATAGCCATTTTATGCATTGTTGACCTAACGGACGAGGGTATAGAATAAAATACGGGTGCTCTGTTTTTATTCTCCGCTCTCTCTCTCTTTCTCTCATTTTCTCTCACTTTCTCGCTGACGAGCACTCCCTTGAGGCCCAAGCCTTTCGAGGAATGCTCGCTCAAACCCCTCATCCTTGAGAGAGGAGGGCTACTAGGCTAGGGATGTGGAGTATCGCGGAGTTCTCCACAATTTTAATGGCATTTATGGTCATTCTGTTCCTGTCTTTTAACTTTAGGTTTAAAAGCCCTTAGAGACATCCTCATAGGCCAATACTTGGCAATCTTTTTAGGATTCGAATTGGATGCTTTACCATTGAATCAACGACATCATTAGTTTCTTGATATGCGAGGCCTCGTAGGGTGGGTCGAGGTGTTGGAACCACACTTAAGGAACATAAATGTTTAGTAAATGCTTTCTATCAAAAGGAAAATGTATTGAGGGTTAGTTTTTAAAGTTAAATGAAGATCCGGTTCGGGAAATGACTATATGTCATCATCCCCAACGCGAGGAAATGAATCAGGGACTGTATACCCTTTCAATTGACCTAGTAACTTGAGACTTCAGGAGTTCTTCTTCATAGTTTTCCATTTTACTTCCACATTAGCTTAATCGCACCATCAACCTCACACTTTTACAAAACCCCTTGATCAGTGAGATTCACCATTTTGAGCTCGAGAAATCATTCTCCCAGAAGAAAACCCATCCGGTTAGACCTTAGAGCCACTATACCACATGCGCTTGACCTACGGTAGTAGGATTTAGGATATAAATTTTGTTGATTCGAATTACACCTCGTAGCCTTGAATCAAATGGCGAATATCGGGGATGGTGCCTTATGTAAAATCTGAAGTGATGAATTGTTGAACATGATCCACATCACAAGTATTGGTGAATCAAACACTTTTGCTTTTACTTTTACTTCCCCCCTAGCAATTCAACGCTAGGTTGATTTAATTACATACTATCCATACTCCAATTTCTTGTTTATGTTTTTTTGCTAACATTAACATTGTTACGGTAGCATGTTTGTTTTTGTCTTTGTGTCTTGTGCTATTTTCCTTGGGGACTATATGCAATCACGGGATAGGAACTGGTGATTAGGGAGACCCGGTGTCCCACGGGGAGGCGGGGTTGTGAAGTGAGCTGGCTCTTGAATAGATGGAGCCCCCACTTTCCGAGAAGAGCAATGAGCCAATGAGGGGGTTGAAGGGATCCTGATACCTCTGAGATCAATGAGGGATCACATTCACCCACGAGGGTAGGTGCACCTCATGCAGTTATCCCCACTGCTGGGGATGTAGCGGTGAGTCTTATCTGTTCCACACTCCCGACTTTCATGGTATGGAAATGAAAGATTCATACACATATCAGGATTTTGAGAAATTTGACTTTCAGGAGGTGCTGAATGTGTTTCTTGAGAGTTGAAAGCCTTTCCTTCCAAACCTCAAAGCAAGGCAAGATTTGGCTTAATTCTGCAAGGCCAAGAACTATCGGGAATTGACGAAATTGCAAAGCGGAATTTTGAAAGAAATTGATTGCACCTGAGACCGATAACTTTCGAAGAAAGCTGATTTATACATTTGCAGCCCATGATAATGAGAAGCTCTACCAGTGCTTTGAGAGGTATATGGAGACCATCAGTGCTTGCCCTCATCATGGCTTTGATACTTGGATGCTAGTCAATCAATTTTATGATGGAGTGTCTCCTTCCATGAAGCAGTTGTTGGAAACCATGTGTGGAGGAGACTTCATGAGTAAAAATCCAGATGAAGCCATGGATTTCCTCAATTATGTAGCGAGACCTCCAAAGCATGGGATGAGCCAAACTGGGAAGTGAGAAAATGGGCATACAACCCATCAAAGGGAGGCATTTATGCATTCTCCTAACGATATGGAGATGAAAGCAAGGCTATCACGTTGACTCGGCGATTGGAAGAAGAACTTGAAATGAGAAATCGGCATGAGGTTGAGCTGATATTTGAAACACGCATGCCCCTCATTTATTTTAGCTGCCCGATCCACTAGTCATCAAGGAGAGCATTGTCCAATAGCCCCTTAATTGAGGATTTGATGATGGAGCATGCAAATGTTGTGGGTACAAAAAAACCATCCTTGGTCTCCATATGGTAACTTTATAATCTAGCTGGAGAAATCATCCCGATACTCACGGAAGCTGAACCTCCGTATGTTTCCCCCGAGTGCTTGTATCGAGTGACATACTAGTTCCACCTCTCGACCTTGACAACTCCAATCCTCATCCCCTGTGGAACAAGTCATCATGAACTTAAGCAAAGTAGTGGGTAATTTTGTGGAGGAACTGATTAGTGCACAAAAAGTGCTATTTTAAGCCCTATTCAAGATAGGTTTTGAGTGCTTTGTTGCTAATCCCATATCGATTAAGCCCGATTGATGTGTTCGAGTCAGCAGTTCGCGATGCCATTAGAGTTTGTTTTTGGTGATTTCGCAGGTCTTTGCGTACCTCAGCCATTATGTTGAGTTTGATGTGAGTTGTATGCTGAATACGGAGGATTCTAATGTTTTCAACCATGAGCATAAAGGAATGTATGAATTGGATTTTGAAGGAAGGAGGATGCGGTGGGGATGTTAGAAAGGATGCATTAGGCAAGCGGGAATTTTCTCTAGGATTAGAAAATTTGTAATCTTAGCGAGAGTGAGAATTTTTAAGCTAGCCTAGCAAATTCCTTCTTCGTAATTCTTGTGCCTAATGAAATTCCCAATTTAGCTATCTCGGTTCTCTTGAATTTACATTTAGGCTAGCAGTGAGCCCAAGCTAAATTTAGCGAAATTCATTAAATGCAATCCTTTGTTGATAGCGAAATTTATAGATTTCTCACATCTGCGCAGAAGATTTCGGCTAGCTATCGAGAAATTTAAGCTGAGCTAGAAATTTTATTTATCTTAGCGAGAATTTTAAGCTATGCTAGCGAAATTCCCACACTGCATAAGCGAAATTGTTTATTGATTTTGTTATTCTTGATCCTAAGCGACCTAGTTTATGTATTACCATTTTGGCTATGTAAACCCGATATTTTAGGCATTTTGGTATTTCACACATTGGGTTGGCTATATAAGCCACCATATAACTTGTAACCTAATTTTCATTTTGATTAAGAAACTGGTAGCGACTTTGTTTTAGGTCACTCTGAGATTACGGCCCTTGCGACCAGTTTTCTGTCGGTAAATTAAAATCGTCAGCAAAAATCAGCACACAGCGACCAGTTTGCGAGAAAAATTCGATGAGTAAAGCGCTCCTCTCATTTAGAATTTAAGCACTAAAATTTTCCAATCGGAATTCATTAAATTTGTGACGATGTCAAATTTTCACGTTCTTCAAAATAGCGGCGTAATGCAAAAAATCGATTAAGCTAAACATGGCGTGAATTGAAATTACTAAAGTCGCTAAACTTAGCAACTTAGCGCATGGTGAGAATTTTACGTGGCTAAAACTTAGTTTTAATTTTCCGTCGCTAAAATAGAGGCGTAATATCACGAAAATCGTCAGCGTATATTTAGCGGCCAGACCAGATTTTTCCGTCGCTAAACTTAGCGACGAATATTAATTTTCCGTCGCAAAAATAGCGACATAATGCAACAATCCGTCATTGTGTGCGCGACGGAAAATTCAATCCGTCGCTAAAATGGCGTGGTCATTTTCCAAATGGATAAGCAATTTAGCGACCCGGAAAATTAAATCCGTCTCGATTTAAGCGACGGAAGTTTACAATCAGTCGCTTAATTTCACTTTAGAGTTATTTTAGCGACGGAATGTTAAAATTAAGCTAAGGAAATCATTTTATTTAAATTTTCTTTATATTAATTTACAAATTACTGCAATATATTTAATTTTTAAATAATTAGAAACCATAATATTAAAAAGCACACATTCATTGGAAAAACAAATATTAATTTAGTACATTGTTGAAAATAAAAGCAATACAAATAACATTAATTATGTTGCAACAATTAAAAAACTCTTAACACAATAACTAGTTCATATCATCGTCTAAAAAAAAACTAACTCATAATCTAAAGATCATGATCACGACCTAGAGATGGTTATGGGGGTGTAAAAGCTGGATTGGTAGGATCTGGATGCTGGGCATTGGATTGAGACTGTGCGTTAAACATACGTTCAAACTGCTCCATCTTTTTGTTGAAATTGCTGTTCTAATTGCTCTTTATACAATCTCACATCTTCATTCATTTGAGGTTGAAGTTCTTGAACTTCTACTCTCACCCTCTATGACCACTTCATTCACACGTTGTGGCGTTCATCGAATGTAAAATCATAGCGTGAGTGGTAGAGGAAGCTGGCGAAAGTCTGGGGTAAAAAATGGATGCACGAGGAGCAGGGACCATACACTCGCCTCTTTTTCTCACCTCCAACCGCTTGTAGATATAACTGGCTCATGTTAACCTCCACAGGCTCCGTTGAATCCTCCTCAGACTGAGGAGCGAGGGCAACCATGGTTTCCACAGCATCCTATATTTAATTCATTATAAAATTAATAATTATTTAAGAATAATTGTTGAGGTTATTTTAATAAAGCAAAATTGAAATCTTACATTGATGTCCTTAGATCTTTTGTCAGCAACACCATCTTTTTGGTGTGCATCTTCTTGAACACTTCAAATGGCGTGGGGGGGCGTTTCAATTCCTTTTCCTACAAAAATTAATTATCAAATTAATTAGTTCGAATAAGATGATGAGGAAATGTTATTTAAAAAAATATTCTTAAAATTCTTACCAAAGCAATACAATGTTGGATGTGGATCCCGAGCCACATGTGTGTGGAAAGACCGGTGCTAGGTCCTCCCTTTTACATACGGTGATTTTTAGCTGACTTGTTCACGTTTCTTTTTTTATATTCGGGAGTACTCAATGTTCTTTGCCGACTTTCCACTTACATCTTAAGTATATGTTCTTCTTTTTTCCTTCGGTCGCATCTTGCACAACCCGATCCCCATATCGCTTTCTCACGCCACCTTTATAAAGCGTTCTCTTGGCTAATGCATCATTTGAATCATCGGTACATGCTGCGAAGAAAAAAAAATTTGACAAACAAAAATGCATAACCACATACATTAGTAATTTTCTGATGTGATTTTGAAATAACACAATATTAACAAGTTTGAGTGATCTTAAACCATCTGATAGTAGTTGCACACTAAGTCTTCAAGTTCTTAATGAAACAAAAAAGCGAGAAAACCAAATACATACCTTGAATCTTTATAACACTCACGGAAATGAAGAGGCGCTGAATATCCCTTCTTGTCTAATGTAAAGATGAAGGGCATCCATCATATCACCAATATCCACGACATAGATATCAACCTCTCTAAACAAGATATGTATCTCTTTTTGCTCATTTTATAAAAACATTTTAGGTTCTTAAACAATTTTTTCTTTCCTCTAAAAACGATTCTCGAAGCATTTTTAAAAACTATTTTAAAAAACGAGTTACCCGATAAACCTTCAATCTAATTTGTGGCTAGAATTTTGATATAATTATATAGTTTATTTTCTTTAAAAATACTACTTAATCATAAGGAGTCAATTTTAGAGTAACACGATCCTAGAATTTAAAATAATCAGTAGTTTGATTTAGTATTGACCAAGTTAGTATTAGTTGAATTCTTTTTCTAATTTGAATACAATTTTTATATTCGAGTTTCCACATTAGCCATCAAATTTGCACAGATGTAAATTAAATTAGAATTAATTTAAAGTTCTGCATGCTGGCGTATCTAGTAAAAAAAACCTATATTTATCTCATGGGATCCTGAGTTAATAGCAAGGTAAATCATTAAATCCTCCATTGACCTAAGGAGACTCGGCTTTTGTGATCCTCTAGCCATTCCCATCGGTTTATATGCACTAAAAACATCCCACATCCACATCACGATGGTATAATTTCCCTCTGACATCTACCATCTGGCTGTTCACATTCTCAAGCTTTTCCCCTTCCATAACCTGATAATAATATGGTCGATTTTCCAGGTAGACAAACAACAAAAAACGAAAACTTCACAGCGATCTATGAGCAAAAAAAAGCTTTGTATTCATTACCAGCAGCTGACTTTTTCCTCCATGCATTCCACAATCGGTCAAACCCCGAAAACCATCTGGAATCTACTTTTTTTTCCTTTTTTTCTTTTCTTTTCTGAAAACCTTTTGTCATGGTAAAATCCGCAGACGAAATCTTTTACGGGCAGCAAGTTTTGAACTGACAAAAAAAACGAATCAAGAAATAAATAATGAGAAAAGATGAAGTTCTACTATCTGAGAGAAAGAACTACTCTGAAAAAAGAAAAAGAAGAAAAGATATATACGTCTGTCGTGGCAATTGATCTCGAGAAACCTCGCTAGAAGAAAAAGATAATTTAGATTGGTATTAGAATTTTTTTTTTTTTAAAGTTCCTAGTCATCATCCCAGATTTAGATGTACATATCTGAAATACCTGAGAATTTGTCTTATGCTATCTCAAACAATGTAGTTGATGGATTCAAAAAAATGCTACCCGTTATAATAGTTATAGTTTATATAGAAACAGTACATATGAAATACCTTAAATTGGAGTCCCGATAGAACTCCTTAGTGTTGCGGGCACCAACCTCCATGTGCACCCCTCATTTTCTAGTCTATGTAAAAAATCTTGGTAATGTTCGTTGAAGCACTTGGAAGAGTATTCCAAAAATTGCAAAAGGAATGTTGGATATTAAATCCTCATATGAAAATAAATTATCCTTGTAAAACAAGCAACCCAAAAAACAATAAGTTGCATAATAAACATTTTAAGCATCGTGGTCTCCTATCAACTGTTTCTATATTCTTTCTCTGTGTGGTACCACATGTGGTTGATGACCCGGCTGGTGCTGATGCGGTAGAAGACTCCAGATCAGTCTGTGGGGAAGGTGGTGATAAGTTCTCCACATTGAAGGTAGGTGTCGAGACCTATAATTTGGTGGAAATGTGCTTGAAGGTAGGACGGAGCTGGTCACGGAATGGATTCAGGTTGCCCTGAGCACTTGAAATTAGCTCTGCTCCTTCTTTGAATACTACCTCTCATACCTTGATGAACATAGTACAAAACAACACATTTATAATGAAAATGACTCTTATAAGTACATACATATGCGAAAAATACTAGTAATTAGAAAACAATATTATAAATATATTCATAAGATCCTGATAATATAAAGGCACCAGTCTTATTGTGGTGCATTATTATCATCATCATCTAATTCTTCATATTCTTCATCGACTTTGTTCTAGTTCCACCTCCTCATTTTCTTGAGTTCTATATCATCGATGTCTGAAAGGGCAGTGTGATCAACTAATGATTAGGAGTTCTTTATGCTGCGTAATATCAATATAATGGTTTTGATGACATCTCTTGAAATGCTCCACGCATTTGATATTAGCAAAATTTACCGATGTCTCGGCTACTTCCACGACCCCAGGAGCTTTTATCTTGGCTTGACCCTGATTACATGTTTTCCTTGTGCTTGGATAAGATGCATAGCCAGGAGCCTGCATTACTTGCTCAGCGAGAATAAATGGTTCATATCTTATTGAATCTTCTAGTGTGGTTCCACATCAGTAAGCTTATACTGGGGTGACTTCTTGTACTATGCTTGGTGTCGGATCAAACGCGACAATTGAATAATATGACTCTCTTCAGTGGTAATGCAGGGTATTCCAACTGTAAAACCTCCATTAGTTGACCATAAAAGTCCAATTCTGTTGCACTAAAATTAGAACCCTTTATGCACACTCCACTATTCATGGTTGCTTTATTTGATCCATGTCCCAAAGTGTGAAACTTATATCATTCATAATATCAGGAAACGTCTTAACACCTCAATAATGGTCCTTTTGCAAGGTCTATTTATGAATTAGCTAGAATATCTTCAATCGGGTCATGAGCCTATAGAAAAATTAGAGAATTATAAGAATTATGGAGTAATAATCCAACAATAAATATATATATATATATATATATATATATATATATATATATATATATATGAAGATAAATTTTATTACTCACATATTGCCTCGAGCAAGATGCAAAGTCTTTATCGAGTTTAGCATCAACTTGAAGCTACTTGACATATGGTTGATGTTCTCTTAATCTAACTACAAATAGTCTATAGCAAATGACCATTAGTTTAAGCCAATTACATAAACATTTTTGCATATATAAATTAGTTTTCAATCATTTCTTTAAGAAATTTAGATACTTACTCAATATAGGGGCTTTACTTAACTACAATTCAATAGAATATCAGTCACATTTGCATGATATTCATCAGAAGATGAATGTCGAAATTTTTAACACCAATGCTCTACCCCGTGCTTAAAAATGGAAAGCATCCTCATATTCTTGAGTTTCATCTCTATCAGCGACAATTAGATTTAGTGGCACTCTTGATGTCTTGTATTGACTATATGCTCAATAATGAGCAAAAAATGAAGATGTCTCCTCGACGAATATGCATTGCATATAGAACCTTCAACTTTTGCTTTGTGCACATTGTTTTCAACCTTGAAGGTACCTAAAGATAATCTTTGTCAAGTTTGCATAAAATAAGTAGTCATTTTAAAGTGGTTAAACATATCAAATTCATATGATTTATTTTGGTGCTAACCTCTCGAAAGGGTACATCCGCGGTGTGAAACAGGGACCTGCTATCCTTGTTTCATACAGCGGAAAATGGATGGGAGATGCTCATACAATCAAAAACTTGGAGGTAATATACGCTCGAGCTACGGATAATAACGAATTTCATCTTTCAAAGTGTCGCCTCATGTCTTCCTCTGTTATTCTTTGTGGTCGTAAGATCTTTAAAAAGTTACTCGGCTCTTGTCAAAGATGACCACACATTCTCTAGCAATAGTTCACGAGAATCTTGTGGAATTAGCCTTTGCATAAACACATGGCAATCATGGCTTTTCATGCCAAATAATTTGAGCTTATTCATATCAAACACATCTTGCCATGTTCGAGGCATACTGTCGAAATCGAGAAGTTCTTTCAACCATTTGCACAAATTTTCCTCGACTTATCGAAGTCTAAGTAGCTTTTGGATATTTGCACGTGCGTGCTCTCATTTTGGTGCAACTACACTGTTCGACAAAACTCTTTTAAATCATTTTAGACTTTTACATTGTCTTTTGTTTTCCTTGACATTCATACTTGATGTGAAGACATTATCAAAGACATTTTTTCAATATGCATGACATCCCAGATTATGTCGAATGAGGTTTGTGCTCCAATAAGGTAAATCCCCAGATGCCTTCTTTTCTTCCATCCGTTAACTCGCGAAATGCCTGACGTGCAGTGGACTCGGCGTAGTTTTGGCACTTTCTTGACCTAATTGCCGATTTGCTCTAATAATATTTCACTCCCTTTGATCGGACATGTGGTGCAGCTTTTTCTCCTTGTTTTACCCTTGAAAGAATTTTTATTCCTTGAAATTGATGATGTCTTGGTAAGAACTTGATGATTGTCAAACCACGATGTCTTGCCCCCTTTGCACCCGATGTAAATTCATCTGAATCTTCCATGCAATGAGGATAAGCAAGCTTCCCTGCCGTTACTCCATCCAGAAATGACGTAGGTATCACGAGAAAATCACTAATTGTCCACATTAGAGCAGCCTTCATTTGAAAATTTTGCTTCCTCGAAATGTCATATGTACATACACCCACCTCCTGATGTTTCAGCTCTGCCGATTAAGGTTGTAAGAAAACATCGATTTTCCTTTGGATTCTTTATTACTATACGATTATAGATAAAACATATATTCATCTTTCATGCACATCCATGGGGAGCAAGTTGTATGGCGTCGATATAGCAGGCCATGAAGAATATTGTTGTCGGATTGACGAATGGATTAAAGCCATCGGTGGAAAGACCCGGTCGAACATTTCGACTTTCGGTTCTGCCAAATCGGGATGAGTTTGTAAAAATGTTTCCAAGCCGAGTCGAGCGATGGCGCGCCAACACCATCTTCGGACTCATGCCGGCTATGCCACACTCATATCTTTATTTGGCCTTAGATGCAAACAATGCCATGTCCCGAGACGAGGGAAAGTAGTACATTTTTTATAAAGACATTTGTTTTTTAACATGAGATCCACGCATTGGTCTCCACGAAGAAACGGGGATAGTGACAAAACTTGCAACTTCCCAAGTTCACTATCTTCACCCGGTATATCATGCAACCAGAGACAAATATCGGGTATTTATGGATATATCGTTACTTGGATTTTACGAAATATAGGAAATATCGGGAAGAATATCGGGTGGATATTTTGACAAAATACTCAGTAATGCAAAATTAACAAAAATACTTTGAAATTCATGGAAATACTTTGTTGAACTATAAAAAAAAGGCATAAATAAGCAAATATACACTTGTTGAAGGAATGATATTCATTATAATTTTATCGAAATTGTCTGATAGCCATTTAAAACCAAATGAAGGCGGGAGTGTGGCTCGTTCATTTATTTGATGAAGGGATCCATCTTGATGAAACCGATATTCATACCCGAAGACATGGTGTTGCAATAAT
Organism: Tetrastigma voinierianum; assembly: GCA_016808115.1. Lineage (NCBI taxonomy): Eukaryota > Viridiplantae > Streptophyta > Magnoliopsida > Vitales > Vitaceae > Tetrastigma > Tetrastigma voinierianum. The sequence continues at coordinate 17,908 of JAEQBH010005688.1, forward strand.
ATTTGATTGTAACCGGACATGCCATGCATAAATATGTTGACTCCTGCCTGACCTCTCTAGTGGATAGAAGTCGGGGTTCACCCACATACTCGTTTGAAATCCTTCTTGCATTTGATATGGAATTTGGAATGTCATTTGTGGATCATGAGGATAGTTGACCATTCCATATTCTTCACCAACTGAACCTGAAGGATGCGAAGAAGGCTGACCATAACTCATTGTGTAAAGGAGGAAATATGTTGGCCTCATTCGATGAATCGGCCCAGATGAGTTCCAATACTCATTATTTCAAGCGTAGCCAGATCCTCGTTGTATGGGTGTCATCCTTCGTTTGTCTTCCTACATACTTAAACTCCCAGTGGCTCGACACACGGGCCGGCTCTCTGGGCCGAAGTGGTCTTCGTCTTGTGTAGCATGGGTAAATCATCTTCACCGGTGAATGGGCTCCCGATGGATATTGACTTTGTTGTGGATCTATGATATCCACAGCGTCATTCAGTGTCATTTCACAATGCGTTTGGTCTCTCGCCGTGAGCCATCATAACTGTAGTAGAAATTACCGACCAAAACTTGGTCTACTACTATGTTCCAACACTTGAATCGAGGAGGGTCGAGAAGTATGGGGTTGAAATGGGTCTCTCGTGTCTTGACTAAAACTTTCATGAAGCTTTGCCCGGATAAAACGGCTCGGCATTAACTCCTGGCACTCGAACATGCGGCGTCGTGGATCGGGTTCCATCTTCATCATCCCAAATGGAAATTCTAGCCATTGAAATAGTTGATTCTCTTCTTCTTATTAGAACTTCGGTGAAATTTCTAGTAAATCGAAGAAAATTATTTTCGTGAAGCTTTGTCAGTCTGCCTCAATATCACGGATCTTTAGTTTCATGTTGTAATAACAAAAACCAATTGTTGGAGCACAGGATCATAAGCTAGGTTTCTTTGTTTGGTATGGTCGAGCAAATGTGCTCGATTTCTTTCCTGGTGAAGATGATGCGGTTTGGGAAGAACCCCTTTAAGGCGAACTCCTTAATGTTGGAGCGTGATTTCCATACAAAAACCACCATTAATTTCTGATAAAAAATTACTTATATTCCAATATATAATAATAAAATAGTTATAAAATTTACTTATAATGAGAATTAACTCACGAGGAACCATTTTTGATCTTAGCTTCTTCTTGCGTCCTAAATCAGCACTATTACTGTCCTTTGGAATAGTATAATTTGTGAATTCAAAATGTCAAAAAAAATCTAAAATACAAAAATAATCGAAAGAAATTGAATCAATTAATTAGAATTAGAAACTCGTTAATTTACCTCGTTTCAAAATTGAGAGCCTTGACATTAGGATCTAATTTGAAAAGCATCATGAGCAAAGCAGTAGATCCAAGGTTGGAACTTGACTCAGTGCAGTATTGAATTTTGGTTTAAGTGGTATCTTTATGATAGTGATTGAGAATTGGTATCACGATAATAATATAAACATAAAATTATTAAATGTGAATATCGTGAAAGGATATTAATTAGTTACACCTCTTTGCATGAAGAGGATGCTTAAGAGTTCTATCGACGATGCGGCGTGATAAGTTTCACACTCTTTTAGCTTTGAGTCGTTTCTAAATTTGCCTTCATCCAGCAGAATCAACTCGTAGACAAAATGAGTATGGTTGGGGCGACTTACGAATCAGCAATGCGGCTTGTGTATAGTGCCTCATAGATGGACACTAGCTCCACCTTACCCAAATATTGTTGTTGAACATGGTCTATGACCTCCTTGCCTTCTGATCAGAGCTAAACGTGGAATGACCCGATCGTTCTTAATAAAGACTTTTCTTGGAAATCGACCCTCTTTTAGAAGACTCTCGAGGGCAATATAGTTTGTTGCAAATCTTGTTGCTCCGGGACGCTACGATATCTCGCATCACATGTCCCCGTTTTGCAATGGCTGCGTGTGGTGCCTTAAATGAAGTTGGTTATCTTCCGACCATTCAGATCAAGCGAAACAACCTCTCCCGCTTTTACCAATGCCCGAACATTAAATCAATGCGTGTCTTTATGAGTCAATCACAGTTGTATTTCTTCATCGACAACTTTTAAAGCTTTCCTGAATCTTAGATCCATTATGCATTTTTAATTTGAACCACATTTTCGACTCGCCCGATAACGCCCTTGATAAACCATAAATGTATTTGTTGTCTTTAATCTTATCAAGTGCATCCAGTTGGGAAAGTGTGCTTCCTTGCAGATATACCGTAGGAAATTAATTATGCTTTCAGTTTAAGTTGGCGGAATCCGTCCATCGCACATAATTGTACATCGCATACCTCCATTTCTCCTTTGCAGTTAGCATATCTTCCATGTCTTTATACTCCATTTCAAGCACTTTGCTTTTGATTTCATACGGAGATGGTGGTTTAAGTGCCATCTGCATATAATAATAATTGAGAAGCGAGTTTATTAAAACATATTTCATATGGGGATCATAATGTAAAACATATTATATAATTAGACAAACTACCTTGTTGTGCATTAAAATCATGTTCTTAAGATTGTGAGTAAGCTTTTTGGTGGAACACTTTCATATATGAAGAACTTGCTAATTAATCGTCCCATTGTTTCCTTAGTTGAACCACCTTTGAACATATTTTTGGCTTTTTGTTTTTCCAGTGAAGACTTGTCTAATGATGGTCTGTGGTGGTGATGAATCAGGTATCTTAGGAACACTTTGTGATCTTTGTCGTCTTGATGGATCACACAGTTTGAAGAAGCTATTTATTGTAATTATGCGAAATAAATCGACTACGTTATTTTATACGTAATTAAGTGAAAAAAAATGAATTAGGTATAAGATTTACTATTTTTCTTTTGCCTCCTCATAAATCCTGCGGCACGATCTACTGTTCCATTCACTGGCTTTTTGATGCACGTCTTTGCTTCTCGATATTCATCTACCGCTCATCGGGTGCATATTCGTGCGTCACATATACACATCCCATCACCCTCTTCCTCGCCACTCATCATCATCAATGGGAATAGTGATGTTTCCTCAGGTGTCTTGTATAAGTAATTCATTTCAATTTATTCCATATCAATTTGCTTTTTCGCTTTTGCTTTATTTACGATTAAAGTTGCTTCATTTAACACATTTTTCTTAGGTGGCGCATTTGGAATAACAGTATTTGAATAGAGGATCAGTATGTGACAGAGATGAAACCCCAATTAGTGTTCTACTTTTTATCTTGCATACAGTAATTACAAACGGTTCCATTTTATCTCTCGAGGTGTGATATAAATGCGGGATCTCGGCCTCACTCTGGCCATTCTATAATTACATGGCAGTTTTATTGAAAATAAAATTCAAATCAGTCATCTTTGTATATGATTGTGATAATAACATTATATATATGTAATTGACATAAAGTAAGACCCTAAGTTTATAACATGATATCTAGCTATATGTCACTAAAATATCTAAGAATACCTAGAATTTCCTAACATTAAATTTCTAATTTCTAACTAAATAAATAATATAATTAATTACTAAAAATTAAATTATCCAAATTATAAAACTATAATATAAAAATATAGATTATAGTATCAAATACTTCAAACATTACATAAGTAGCCATTCTATTATAGTAAATAACTAAGTTTACTGGAAAATTATATATCAAATAACTAAGTTCTAAATAAATAATATAATTAATTAGCTTTAAAATTAAATTATCAAATTATAAAACTATAATATAAAAATAGATTATAGTATCCAAAATACTTTAGAAACATTACATAGAAAGTAGCCATTCTATTGCTATTAAATAACTAAATTTGAAGAATTATATATCAAATAACTAAGTTCTAAATAAATAATATAATTAATTAACTAAAAATTAAATTATCAAATTATAAAAAACTATAATATAAAAATATAGATTATAGTATCAAATACTTCAAACATTACACTAAGTAGCCATTCTATTATAGTAAATAACTAAGTTTGGGAAAATTATATATCAAATAACTAAGTTCTAAATAAATAATATAATTAATTAACTAAAAATTAAATTATCAAATTATAAAACCTAATATAAAAATATAGATTATAGTATCAAAATATAACATTACCTAAGTAGCCATTCTATTATAGTAAATAACTAAGTTTGAAAGTATATATCAAATATTAAGTTCTAAATAAGTAATATAATTAATTAACTAAAATTAAATTAATAATTATAAAACTATAATATAAAAATATAGATTATAGTATCCAAAATACTTCAAACATTACATAAGTAGCCATTCTATTATAGTATATAACTAAGTTTGAAGATTATATATCAAATAACTAAGTTCTAAATAAATAATATAATTAATTAACTAAAAATTAAATTATCAAATTATAAAACTATAATATAAAAATATGAATTATAGTATCAAAATACTTCAAACATTACATAAGTAGCCATTCTATTATAGTAAATAACTAAGTTTGAAATTATATATCAAATAACTAAGTTCATAAATAATATAATTAATTAACTAAAAAGTAAATTATCAAATTATAAAACTATAATATAAAAATATAGATTATAGTATCAAAATACTTCAAACATTACCTATTAATACATTCTATTATAGTAAATAACTAAGTTTGGAAAATTATATATCAAATAACTAAGTTCCTAAAAATAAATAATATAATTAATTAACTAAAAATTAAATTATCAAATTATAAAACTATAATATAAAAATATAGATTATAGTATCAAAATACCTTCAGAAACATTACATAAGTAGCATTCTATTATAGTAAATAACTAAGTTTGGAAAATTATATATCAAATAACTAAGTTCTAAATAAATAATATAATTAATTAACTAAAATTAAATTATCAAATTATAAAACTATAATATAATATAGATTATAGTATCAAAATACTTCCAAACATTACATAAGTAGCCATTCTATTATAGTAAATAACTAAGTTTGGAAAATTATATATCAAATAACTAAGTTCTAAATAAATAATATAATTAATTAACTAAAAATTATATTAACAAATTATAAAACTATAATATAAAATTATAGATTATAAACTACTTCAACACAAAAATAAAACTAAATCAAATATGCATAAAAACAAAATTAATGAACAAAGAAACATACCTTAATTCCCAATGATCTTTGAAAATGATTAGGATAAAGAACAAATAAAAAATTATTTGAGAGTGAAATGGAGGTTAGATATTGGATGGATGAGTTTGTAATGATATTGTATGATTTTAGGGGTATTTATAAAAGTTTAGTCAAAAATGGCCCAGTTGGATTGTCAACTTAGTTTGTGATTTATTTCTAGTTGGATTTGATTTTTGGTTCAAATCGTAGTTGGATCATCATATATCAGTTAGAAATCATTCTAGACCGTTAGATCAAGCAGTTTAAAATCGGTAGTTGGATCCGCAAAAATAGCGGATTGGATTATTGAAAAGGCGGACCAAATGCGGGCGGATTGGATCGAAACCAGGACAAATCGAGGCGGAAAGCGCCAGAAAAGCGTAAGCCGTCATCGGCGATTTACCAAGTATCATCAGCATCGGAGAAAAATCTCCTCGGGCAACTCCTCGTAGCGTGCTTCCCAGTTTCATAGAAAAATCGCGATTTTTTAAGTCCCTAAGCGATTTTCCATGGCTTTTTTTTCGCTCTGGCCAGATACTTAGAAAAATCGGTAGAAATTTCGTTTTTTCGCTAGCGTCTGACCATTAATGCAACGATGAATCTTTTCAGCGGGTGGACCGAACCACGAGCTAATTTTGGTCTTTAGTAAACATGATCATCACATTGTCGGATGGTAGTAACTCGGACACATCAATTGACAAATATCATCATAAAACGCGTTGGATCGTGGTGATTTAATGTTCAATCTCGCAACGGCGGATAACTGAATGATATCTATTGCGGGCGGATCTCACGATGCGTTTGCTTTCGACATTGAATAATTTTGCATTTGTTGGGTTGGGGTCCTCTTCAATGTCATTAGGATTAAAGGAAGGATGGAATGACATCAATTAGCATTGTATCAGCATTGTATGGATTGAGGATTGACAAATCCTCGTCTATGACTTCATTGAAATTGACATCGAGTTCCCCGGTATCTTCCCTCGATAGGCTCTGAATTACCCAGAAGTATAGTCACGGACAAATCCATACTTTGCTAGATGATATCTCACAGTATCCGCCTCTTGAAAATTTCGATTCTGACACTTACGATGATCGCATGGACACCGAATCCTACTCCGGTCCATCAATTCTGGGTGACTCAGTGAAAAATTAATGAATCCCTCAATGCCCGACCCGAACTCCATAGTTAAAGCACCATCTTTCATCAGATAATCAATGCATCGTCGGTCTCATTTTCTAAACATGGATAAATTCATAATTTAAAAGAAAATCAAAATGCAGGTATAGATGAATCAATCCATAATCTAAAGAAAATCAATGCTTTAACTAATATTCACCTTTGAAAAAAAAATTCACACACTCGTGATGCATTTATAGTAAATACTGATATGAGATATTTCATATACTAAATCACCCTCGAAAATTTTAAAATTTTTGTACTCTTTTTTTTTTTTACCCTATGAGCGATTGCTCATGAGCGGTGTCCATGAGCGGTGTCCAAACGAACCCCTAAGCGATTACCTTTATCCATAGCTGAGATTGCCAGGTGCACGGTCGCGCACACATAACCAGTCGCAGCGCACATTGCGCGCGCGGTGCCTTGCTGTCGTGGCGGCTGCTGCGCCGCAACAAGCGTCGCGGCGCATGTATGGCGCGGCCGGCGCGGTGCGCGCATCTTTGGCGTGCACTTGCTCATGACTGCGCGCCCGGGGCAGCCTGGGCGGTCGACATCGTTCAGTCCTGACCTCCTGGAAGCTAGCCCGTGTCGGCGACATCAAATTGGTGTGGCGACACCACTCGAGACAATCAAGTGTGACCTCGGCGGGATTCGCGACAGCTTCTGCCCACATTGCCCATGTGACATCAAGTGATGTCGCGACATCCGCCTAACTAACCCGCGCCTGTATCGCGATACCGTAATGATGTGAGCATCAAGCTGCTCAACCCACTTTGCCACCCGTATCGCGACATCAAATTCGTAATGGCGGCGCGATTCTATCTAACGAAAGCGGCCGAATTAGCGACACCACTTCTGATCGCGACCTCACGTAACAAACTCAATCCTACCCTCGGCCGGTCGCGACACCGAGGATGTGTGACACAGCTCCTCGATCCGATTTACGCCTTCTGAAATTTTTTTTTCTTTTATGCTACTCCTTTGATGCAGTAGCCTAACCCACTGCATAGATACAACTTCCAATATATTTAAAAAAATTATTTTATTCAATCTTCTTCAGTTTTACACTGTAAAACCTTAGAAAATTATTTTCTTCATCTCATGACCAAAATAAATTTATAAAATTTATTTATTTTTTATTTTGGACCATGTTGTCCCTGAAATTTTCTCAAAACTTTATGATCTAACACTAACCAAGTAAAATTTATTACAGTTTCATTTCATTACTCAATAAACCAAATAAATTTCTAAAAATTTATTTCTTTTATTTTATTCTTCCAGTTTTACTCACTGTAAAACTCCCAATATTGTTTTCCTATGTGCTAATCACTAAGCAGAAGTTTCTAACTCATAACATGAGTACACATACCATTCATTAAACATTCATACAACATTTCATCGTCACACAAAACGCAAACACGTGCATGCGGTGTCTGGTTTTGTCCGTGATTTCCTAGATAATCTCATGTACCTAAGCTCGGCAGTCGAACCATTCGCGTGTTTGATATCCGCCCATTTAATTGTTTTAAAGCTGAACCCCCATTCCCTCTTAGCCCTGATGAGATGGCATGGATGGTTGGATCCGGTTTTCAAAGGCTCACTCTGGGGTCTAAAGCAAACTCTTATCAAATCTGTCTGCGCCCATCTGCGGATAAAAAAATTATCAGACACTCTATCAGTGGGACCCCGGATGTCTCGCGATCTTTCATGGAGACATGCATCGGCACCAGACATGTACCTTCTTGGCCTGATTAACTTCATGAATAATAGACCGAGAACCTCTGATAAAGTCAAAGAATAATATTGCTCTTTAATCCTTCTTTTTGTATTATTCGACAAAATGAAGATTGCCTCTGAAGCCGGCATAGTGGAGGTTATAAATATGATGTTCTGAGAAAAATGAGTTGATTTTCCGAGTGTTGACTTAGGAAGAATGGAAAACTCTAAAAGAAATAAAATAAACATTCAGATAAACTGTAATAACAAACCGGAATAGGATCAGATGGATCCACACAGTGGACGACGGAAGAATCATTTACATCATACAAAAAGGAATATATCTCAGCATTTATATTGTCAGAGATGGTGTGCGATAATATCTGGAATCCGCGGGAGAAATCGACCGGATAGTGGTTTAAATAGTTTATTTTTAAATGAAGTACCATCAGATGTGCCATCATGGATGAAATCAGGACACGATTCTGAGCATAGTTCTTATGTTGCTTTAAAGAAACTAATAGTAAAAGAAAATTTCAATGATGAGTACTGGGACAATGGAAGACAAAAGACATTAGTGGGGTCGAACTCAGGTGTATGAGTCTAAAAATGCAGAATAGAATGACAGATGTTGAGCTAAAGTGAAAGATATTTACTTTACATGGCTCAGATGGCTGTATCACAACTACAATTTACTTTACAAAAACCAGTCTCTTTCCCTTTTCTTTATTTTTTTTTTATTTGGTTTAATTCAGAACCATCATTACACCATTTTACAAAATAAAATTATTATCATGGCTGTAGCAAATATTTCATACATAATCATAATTAATATTTTATTCTCTGTTCTGTCAAAACTCATTATATTCTCACCAGCATAATTATTATTATTATTATTATTTTAATTCCACTCATGGAACCAGCAATAGACTTAATATTTCTGACACCTGAAGCATGATGAGTCTCGACATTTAAAGCACGAAGCATGAGTGAATCTCAACATTTAAGCACAAGCATGATGAATCGATCTCAATATTAGAACATGATATATGTATTTTAGGTGGTAATGTTCGACAATGCAACACAATATTATATTACAATAGTGCATGTAATTAAGCTACTACGATCTAAAATAAAGAAAAGCTGAGAATACTTGAATCATAACGCAATGAATGTTATGAAGGAATAGATCTAGGTTGTTTAATGCTTTGACGTGATCACGAACTACAAGCTTGTTTGAGATTTCACGAGCAATGAGATCGGAATGAAGTGTTTTTCTTTTATAAATCAAGCGGTTTTTCCCGGATGTGCGGAGGTGGTGCCTTTATACTTATGCTCGACAACTTCCAAAGTATAGACTCATTTTCTGCTCCAACAGCAGGCTATCTTCCATAAAACTCCTCTCCGTCTCTTCCTTCTTTTTCTTCCTCCTTTCCTCCTTTATATTAGATTAAGATTTATACTTGACGGTATTAGAGTTAGGGTTAGTGATGTTTGATTAGGACTTTAAGTGTCATTAAAATTTACAATATTAGGAATTAAATTTGTAGTGTTACATTAAGGTTAGAGTTTAGGGACTAAAAATCATGAGCCCCGAAGATGTATTGTCGGACTTTCCTCTGCTTTCAGAGAGTGTGACTAAATGCCCTTGTGACCAGATAGAGCCGGTTATTAAAGAGTTTAAGAGTCACATAAGTTTTAATTCTTATACAACGGGGGAGGGGCTTCTTACGTTCTCGGCGACTATCAAGTCTCTTGGGTGATTCCAAGAATGGCAAAGCTCAAACATCTTGGAAGAGATATGTCCGATCCACGTTCAGGAAGGATAATGAAACGTGGATCGGTATGGTGTATGAGGCTTATCGACAAATTAGGGTTTGTGGTGTTATAGTTTAGAATTCTTGTGTTAAGAAGTTAGGGTTACACAATGTTAGCATGTTACGTTAGGATTTACAAATTACAATTAGGACTAGATTTATAATTTATAATGTTATTGTTAGGTTTGGGGTTTACATTATTATATTTTTAGTATTCATTCTAACTTTACTAATTAGGATTTTAAAAAAAAAATGACAATTAAATATTTGAATTAGTAATGTGAGATCATATCATATTATATAGTGTTAGCCACAAGTACAATTAATTCAAATATTGTATCGGATATTATAACATTCAAATATTAATTCAAATATACACACGTTTGAAATTCGGATATGATCTTGCGGTTTTGGATCGGATATGCTAAATCCATATCCAATCCCGTATCCATTGAATCGGATTTTATCCATATCCATATCCATTATCCAGTCAACGGATTTTTCTACTGTTTGACCGGATCGGATCGGGTCGGAAATCCACGGATACGGACACATTTGTCATCTCTAGCCCTAGGTAGACGCGTATGCTGATCTGATACCAAGGCTGACCTTGAACGGGGGAGTCAGTTGACTGTCCCGGCCGCGGGCTGCAAGTGGAGGTCGGGTTGCGGCGCGGCAGAGTGAGCGAGAGTCTCCTTTGTACGGGGCTCTACCCAATCTGGCCTGCATAAACACATCCCCCAAGCAGTCCAGTATATGCAATATATATCGATATGGCCCTTGGGCCCATAACGATTACTCAATATGCATATCGAAACTATATCGATAGTTTCAGAGTTAATAAACTACTCTTATACAATACATATATTAAACTTAAGGAGTTCTAATACATGTAAACATCAACAAAAGCCACATTACTTTCTTCTAGCGCTCAGCCTCTAGGGCGAACCGTCTCTCGTACGCTCACATTACTGTAAAAGGGGGATCCCACGACGGGAGTGAGCTAAAGCTCGATGGAGGAATTGCCCTAAGTGGGCTACTCACCACTAAGTGTGGTCACGTCATTCCCGATTAAACACATTCAAGCAAGTGCATGATCTTTACTTGAATGTCTACATGACTTCAACTTCGGATCAGGAGTCCTCATGAGCTCTCTCACACTAAGCAGCCTCGTATGAAGAATGTGGTTTTAATAGTGGACAACCCTCACGATGTATATATATCGATTAGGCGCTCAGATGATTGATATATAAATTGTTTGTGGACTACCCTCAGAGGCGAATATCAATTGGGCCGCTCAGAAAGCGATTGATATTTTTAAGTTTGGTTTCTCAGATCACTTAATAATTTTAGACACCCTTCGAACCATTTTCCTCGGGCATCTCATGCACTAACTCCTAGGTCACAGGATGTTCGGTGCATATGGAATACATATTATTACTTAATCCCACTACAGTCTAATTCACATGTAAATATATAAACATGCATATATTTACAAAACAACCAATTCACACAATCATGTCATGTAAATTAATTAATTCACACATCAAAAAATTAGCTCACTTGGGTTAATGATCATACACGGAAAGTAATTTAATTTAAAATCACTCGACCCGGCACGTATTTTCAAAATATATATTTTTAAGAACACTATTCGGGAATAGTGAAACCCTCGTTTACTATTCCCGGAAAATCCTGAAACTGTCGGTTCACTTAGTGAACGTTTCCCTACGACCATTTAGAAATACATACATACCAAAGCACAAATTTATACATAAATCAACACAATATCAACCCAAACAGCCCCTATGGGTTTGTCACGAAAGCGGCCTCTCAAGTTTCTAAAATTTCCAATAGTCGGTCCATGTTTTGGGAGTAGATCCAATGACCTCAGGCCTCATTCAGCGAAACATTAGTAAAACTTAAATGAGGAGTAAAAACCCAGTAGGGAGAAAATCACTGCATCTTGGGTTTGTTAAAACTCCTGAATCGAGGTCCACAGTAGTGCTCCGCGTAGAGCGTTTCCTTCTTGCTCGTGAAATCCAGCCGGTCCGATTGCGGGATCTTAGAGAGAGCGTACTCTGCTATAAGGCTCTCGAAATGAAACCCTTTGCATCTCCCAAAAATGAGAAAAGCCTCTCACGTTTTCTCCATTAGACTTAATGAGGGTGAAGAAAACTATTCCTATTTAGTCTCTTGTGAGCTTGTCGAATCTACAATGTGCATTACATCTGTCACACCTGAATCCGGTTCGGCACGTTGGATCGGCAGAGTCGAGAAGTGCGAGACTTGAATGGGACTGTTCACGATTTTTTTTTTTTTTTTTTTTAAAACCATGCGGTACTGTGGTATGGCCACATCATCTTATAATCCAAATATCATGTACATATCAAAGTATACCACTTGCCGGTTGGGTGTCCGTAGAAATCTAAACATCGCATAAGTAGGAGTCCCATTTACAAATACAAAATTGTACTTTTACTTGTCTGGTCGAGGCGGAACCTAACATGTAGTGAGCCCTTACAAGTGTGTTGGCTGTTGTATGCGGATGTTTGCGATGTGTACCACGTCACCTCTGCGGATAAAGCAGTGCTAGCTTCTGCAGCTTAGTGGGAAGCATAATCTTATAACTTATATTGATACGTACATTTTAAAGGCGAGATCATGATAAACTTATAACGAGAAACGGATATCAAATCATCATGAATTCATATAATCCAGTATATAACAGGTCGAATCATATTGAGCAAACTTAGACATATACAATGGCAAGGCATCCAATTCATCTCTTTTACATAACTCAGGAATTACACTTATGGTAGACTTATCCTTATTGGATCTTATACTCATGGCAGTCGGATCTTATTCTTATTCAGATTTCTCGTATACTGTATTGATCTTATTCATGTACGTATACTTGTCTCAGAAAACTCATACTTATTTCGATCTCCCGTAGGAATTCTGGAACTATGCTTATCTGAGAGAATTGTTGCCAAACACGTATTGATATTTAGATGCATCTCATATCTCCTAGTAAGGAGTTCACAAAACTTATACTTATCCTACAGGGTTTACACTTGTTAGGAGGTGCGTCGATATCCACGAGATTACGGGCGATGTCTTTGGAATTATGGAACTTAATCTTATGCGGAGTACCGTGAGTACTACTTGATCAAATGTTTTGCTCACGATACCAACTTGTGTTGGTATCATATTTCAACAAGTCCTAGGTTGCGTATGCCTATGCTCATGGAGTACGTAGAGTACTACGGAGTTTATCCTTGTCTTACGGATCTTCTCACTTGGCACTCTGAGTTTATTACATTATTTCGGATCTTATCTGTGCAGACATATACATGTATTTCAGATTTTTATACCTTATTCACGGTATTTATATACTTGTCTTGAACTTATACTTGTTTCTGAGACCGGTCTATTGTTGGACACATACTTGTCTTACGGAACTTATACTTGTATACAGGACTTATTCTTATCTTACAGATCTTATACTGGGATTACAGAACTTATTACTGTATTTCGGATCTGAAGTACGTAGATCTTCTGAGAACATTTGCGAGTACAAAAGTGCTGTAGAATTTCTGAGCAGATTCATATACGGTGCTCGTGAGTACCTTGGACTATACTTATCTTACGGATCTGGAAGGAGTGCTCGTGAATTTACTACGAACTTGTGCTTATTTCTTGTCTGAAGTGCGGTAGGTGCTACGGAACTGTCGAATCTGAGAGCGCGTGGTACTCTGAACTTTATCGGTCGGGGGACTTATCGGGCGGGGAGTACGGGTGGGTACTACGAGGACCCCATTCGGATACGAGACTTATCGGATCCATGGTGCCGTGGGTACTATGGGACTTACGGATGGGACTTATCGGATGCGGGTACCCGTAGGTACTCGAGGACTTATCTGAACACGGACATTAGTCCTTAGTAAACCTGAGATCCAGATTCATTATACGGAAGTAGCAGAGTAGTTATTCTTGGACTTGTACTTATTTTACGAATTTGTGCTTATTTGTGATGCGAGTACGTAGGTACTACCGGTATACTTATTGTCGCGTCTGAGAGTGCCCTTAGGGTACTACTAGACTTATACTTGTTTCACCGATGGGTGCCGTGAGTCTTGCGGACTTATGCTTATTCGGACCTCCAGTGGGAGTTATAGAGTTTCTTCAATTACGAGGGTGCCGGAGTGGGTGTGACGAGGAACTTAGACGGATCACGGGGAGTACGTGGAGTCTTCTGGAACTTGTCGGATCTGAGGTGCAGAGTGGGTGCTCGCCAGCAAATCTGAGGAGGTGCCGATAGGTACTGAACATATCACGAGGGTACCGTAGGTACATTCGGTCTTTTACCGTATTCGGTTCTTTATTCTTATTCGAGTCTTATCATATAATTGTTGGGTGCCTGAACCGATGTCACGAGGATAATTGGGACACGGCCTGATAAGTGCGAAGGTACGGTCTGGATCAGTCTTGATCGCCTTGTCGGAGAATCTTAGAAGTACTAGTGTCTTGACACGATCGAGGAAGGTCTTGATCGCACTAATCGGATGTAGAGTACTAGTGTGCGACACGGTCGGAGAATCTTGATCGCACTAATCGGGTCTTAGAAGTACTTAATGTGCGGTACGATCAGAGAGTCTTGTGTCATTCAATATTATGGTCTTAGCAGGCAATTTTACGGAATATATGAGTTCAATAACTTACTGTATCTTATAGTAGGCATTATGAGCCACATTATACGTTCATGACGGTCATTATTCCAAATCTTGGTAGGTATGATGAGCATGTAATCACACCTTAATCATGTATTCTTATTCTTCTATGAATCTACGTTACGGGAATTGGAATCAATCCAATCGGATGGAGTCAATTTCAAGTTATGACATTTTCATACTGACTAGTCGATTCTGGAGATTTTACCAAGGGATTGTTTGTATTACCTCATTTTTCCGGGGTCTTGACTTCATATTTTGACACTATGTCCTTATACTCATTTAAGCGAATGTGCTAGGGTTCTATTCCAATTGGAATCACCCGATTCGAACAGGAACTCGAGTACGTCAGGAAACGGCAGGACTTCTTTATGATTAACTGATGCAGGAAATGGGCTTGCACATATCCCCACTTGGAGTGAATATTTCGACCACTTAGAGTCAGAATTTGACAATACTTTCTCTTTAAGTTTGGTTCTCCTTGAAGTCTATTTTAAGTGGCCACTTGAATCACTCAAATCGGATAAGAAATGAGAAAGTTATGGCCAAAATACAAAAACTAGTCAGCTGGAAAGCGAACAAGTTCTCTGGGTGGAACCTTCTCTGGGTAGGACTTGGCCAAAATGACGGAATCAGTTCTACCGGTAGAACTTAACTTCTACCGGTAGAAGACACGAGAATGCCGGAATGGTGTTTTCTCACATTTTTCCTTCCACTTTAATCCATGGATCACTCCCGCACTTCCTCACCTCAAAACCACATTCAATTCACCTTGGAATCTCTTTTCTATTCAATTCTCTTTCATTTCTTATCTTCTTTCAAACCTTTCAGATTTCTCCCAGAATCATTTCAATATCAGGTCTTAACCCATACACAAAGCTAACTAAGTTTGTTAGGGTTTACTCTAAACCACCCCAACTCAATTAACTTAATATTTAACCATGAATCCGACCTCGAGAGGATTCCCTACTTTTCTTGTGGATTTAGAGTATTTACCAACCTACCTTCAATAAATCTTTTGATTAGGAAGAATCTAACAAACTAGATTTGGAACTCATAAACCTCTCCTAGAGAATCCCATCACAATCCGTATGATTCATAGCCAGAGTTCATATCCAAGGTTAGATCCATACCTTTTTGGCTTGATCTTGGCTTGAATCCTCCTTCTTCCTCTTCTCTTCTTCCTCTTCTTCTCCCCTTCTTTCTTCTCTACGGGTCCTCCCCCAATTTGAGACCAAATTGGTCTTTAAAACATGGATTTGTTAAGGCCATGTTTGGCCCTTCAAATAAAACCCATTTTTGGGTTAACTTCCTCTAATTACAATTTATTTATGAATTCTTCCCTTTTTGAAATTCAACTTATGCATATTCTAGTTTAACCTTATCTTCCTCTTTTATGACTTTCATATCCTTTTTGCAAGTACAAGATTGCCCTTGTATCTTGTAAACTTCAGTTTTCTCGATTTATTTAGAAAATTCCTATTTAGCTTATAATATACCACACAAATTCAGAAAACTACTAGGGTATGTTTTGGGGTGTTATTTATTGAAATTTAAAGTCCTCGAAATTCATACTCTACTTGTGTCTTGACTACATGTCGGATCATTTCTTTTCCTGTCTTTTACAGAGGTTGGAGCGTGACTCTCACTTGAGCCATCAAAGCTCCATCAGAACTAAATCTCTTGTCTTAATCTTTGGTACGGATTGATACTTATTCATTCTAGTCGATGTACGGAGACCAGGTTTATCGCATTAAACGACACATTTCTATGTAGGTAAACCTTAATCCCGAGACTTTTTCTCCAAAGCGCTAAACACAGGCTCTGATACCACTTGTCACACCCGAATCCGGTTCGGCAGATTGGCGGATCACGGCAGAGTTCGAGAATCTTGAACTTAGGGCTAGGACTCTTTACACGATTTTTTTTTTAAAAAAAACCATACTTTGGTACACGTGGGTATGTACATCATATAACATAATCGAATATCATGTACATATCAGCAAAGACTACCCACCGGATTGGTGTCCATCAAAATCTAAACATCTATAAGCGAGTCCCATTTACAAATACAAAATTGTACTTTTATGGCAATCGGAGCGCGGAACCTAACATGTAGTGAACCACTTCTGATGTGTTGGCCCATTTGTATCGGATATTTCTTGATATTCTCCTATTACCTACACGGTTAAAAACCCCGTGCTAAACTGCGCTTAGTGGGAAGCATATCTTATAACTTATATTGATACACATGCATTTAAAGCGAATCATGATAAACTTATAACGAAACTTGAGATATCAAAATCATCGTGAATTCATATAATCCGGTATATAGCGGTCGAATCATATTCGAACAAACTTAGACATATACAATGGCAAGACATCGAATTCATCTCTTTTACATAACTCAGGAATTACACTTATGGTAGACTTATCCTTATTGGATCTTATACTCATGGCGGTCGGATCTATTCTTATTGATTTCATTATCTTGTATTGATCTCTTATTCGTATGCGTATACTTGTCTCAAGCTCATACTTATTTCGATCTCGGTAGGATTCACGGAACCTATGTATACGGAGGTACTTAAACACGTATTGATATTTAGATCTATCTCATATCTCCCGTAGGAGTTCACAGAACTTATACTTATCCTACGAGGGTTTACACTTGTTCGAGGAGAGATACCTAGAGTCGATATCCACCAGAGATTACGGAACGTGTCTTTGGAGATATGGAACAATCTTATACGGGAGTACGGTGAGGTACTACTTGATCAAATGTTTGCTCGATACCAACTTGTGTTGTTATCATATTCAACAAGTCCTGGAGTTAACGTATACCTAGGTTGGGCGGTGGAGGTTTGGAGGTAAATTTTTCATGCCCTCTCATTTATCTGCTTGCATTTATGAGCATTTAAGCTCCACATCTCACCCTAGGTTGAAACCTCCTGAATCCCGACCTCGCCAATGTATTTGGCAAGCTTTGTGGTTGCGATGGATGCTTAATCTTAGATCCTTGTCATCCACTTAGTTGTCTCCTATTAGTTCTTTGTAGGTTGCCTCTTTAAAGGTGCCATGCCTTATTTGTAAGGGACCCAGATGCTCGATGAATGCCATATCTCATGGAGTAATTTAGGGTTTAGGTTTTAGTCTTAAAATCAAGGTCCCGATTTGGGGAAAAGACTATAGGTCATTATCCCAGCGAGGAGAACAAGCTTGAGGGCATGAATACACCTTAAAAAATCGATCAGGTGACCCCGAAGACTTCAAGGGTTTTTCTTTTCTAAATTTTCCTTTAATTTATTTGCCGTTTACAACCATCGACTCACTTGTTTTTTAGACAAAACCTTAAAATCCAAGAAAATACCATTTCAACTCCATGCTTCTCATTTTAAGCCATCGTGTTAGGCCTAGACCCTTTATCTTGCGGTAGCCTCGCTACGGCGATGGGACACCTAGGATAAATTTTGTTGATTCCCCCTTAAGCCTAACGTAACACCGGAAATATACCCTAGTTGTTTTTCGACATGTTTAGGAGGGTATTTTGTAAGCCTAATTGGCTTGTTTGTGAGTTAAATGCGGCAGAACGAAAGACGAATTTACAAGACTTAAGGACAATTTTGTAATTGGTTGAAAAGGGGATTAAAAGTCATAAATTGAAGAGAGACTATGGGCAATACAATTTGAGAGCTTGTAATACAAATAGTCAAACATGGAGGGACCTTTTGCAATTAGAAAGCTAATCAAAAAATGGGTTTTATTTTGAGTGAAACGAGGCGCTTAACAAATCTGCAGTTTTAAAAGACAATTGGTCTCATTTGGGGGAGGAACAAAATGTGAAGGAGAAGGAGAAGAGAAGAGGAAGAGGAAGAAGAAGAAGAGAAGAAGAGGAAGAGGGGATCAAGCCAAGATCAAGCCAAAAAGGTATGGAAACTACTTTGAGTATGAATTAAGTATGGATTTATGAAATTCTAAGGTTTGGTTTGGTTAATAGCTTGTCTCCAAAAGCTAGGGTTTTGTTAGAATTCATTCTAACCTTGGATCTCTTGAATTTAGGGTTGGTAAAACCCCATATGGAACAAGGTAAGTATGGAATCCTCCCTTTTGGGTTGGATTCATGGTTATTTTGAAAGCAATGGAGTTAGGGTTTAGATTAAACCCTAACTAATCATCATGGTTGGTTTAAGGATGGATCATAACCCATGTTGGAATGATTTTGGGAGAAATTCATGGAAAGATTTTGAAGAAACATATGAAATTGAAAGATGAATTGAATAGAAAGGAGATTACAATGTGAATTAGAAGTGTTTTTGATGTGTGTTTGAAGAATAGAGTTGATTGGGTATCAAAAGTATGGAAAAATGTGAGAAAACACACATTCTGGGCACTTTTCGGAGACTTGTACCGGTACAATTTGAACTTGTACCGGTACAACTTGTATTCTGGTCGTTTTTGTGCGACTTATGCCGTCTGAAGTTAGACATCTTTGAGTACAACCACATTACATTTTCCAGTTTTGACCGAGTTTTGTATTTGGCCATAACTTGCACTCATTTCTTATCGTTGGAGTGATTCAAGTGGCTCGTAAAATGAACTTCAGAGAAAACAAACTTAAGAAGGCATCCTTAAAATACGTCACAAGTATTTACAAAATTACTCAAAGTGGAGATACATGTCTAAGAAAAATTCTAGTTCAAGCTTTGAACATAGAGTAGTCGGGTTGTTTGAGCGTAACTAAGACCGATGCTCCCAGTACAGTTCAGTGGAGAATAGAACCCTTATCTTAACATAGAGCCTAAGAACCAGTGTCAAAAATATGGGGACAGGCACTGGAGAAAAATAAATATTTCAAACTGTCCCTCGGTAAATACGATATAACTTTAGTTGGCATGCCTGTAACTTTCAGTTTGTATGATCCGATGAGTTAACTCTTGGGTAAAGTAGAATCATAGAAGAGTAAATCCATGAAAATAAGGTGTGATTACATACACATCATACCTTGCGACCTATGAGAAAAGGGCGATGTCATGAACCTTTAAGAGGCTAAAGTGCCTATTAAAAGATAGTAAGTTCTTGACTCATATGATTGTAAGGCTTTACCTAAGACCGATTATTAAATGACACGGCCTTGCCTATTGAATAGTACTTGGGCACTCTGTTAGTGCTTACGCACTCACACGTCTGGCCCAGTGCCCGGTACTCACGATTAGTCTTTCCGGCGGCTCACGACTAATGCCGGTACTCACGATTAGTGCTCGGCACTCTGATTGACATGCCGGCGCCGATTGGTGCTCACGGCACTCCCGATACGATTAGTGCTTCGACCTCTGTCTGTTAAGTGCTAAGGCACTCCTGTCCTGACTAATGCTACGGCATTTATATGTGTAGTATCTTCGGGTACTTATTGTGTTGTGTCCTACTCATTCGTATTCTTGGTCTGAGTCAAACAATTATATGAGAGTAAGACTACGAATAGAGAATAGATAAAGATGAGATGTACCTCTGTATACGACCAGTAGTATCTCACAGTTACTCTTAATATCTAAATCAGTCTCTATCAATCACCCCCTAAGATACTCTGTATCACAATTTAGATATATCGATGTACCTTTGAGACACTCTGTGCATACCTGAATAAATACGTTGATAGATCTAATGCAGTCAAGCCTCATGGACACCCAGATCCTCCTGTATCTGAAAAATTTACGTAGTACCTCTGGTGCTCTATATTTAATTAAGTTTTGTTACGTCTCTGATTTAGTTACGTAGTACCTATGGGTACTCTTGTCTACGAATAAGTCTGATCGATAAATTCGAGTAGTACTAAGTACTCCTGTATTTGAATAAGTCTGTAGTACCTCAGGGTGCTCATGTATCTAATAAGTCACGTATCGAACAAATCTGTGTTCCTCACGGGTACTCATATACGATAAGTCCTATATGCGAATAAGTCTGTAGTACCTAGGGTACTCCTATGTCGATAAGTTCGATCCTGTCGGTTAAGTTATGTAGTACCTAATGGTACTCTGTATTGGATTAAGTTACGTACGCACTCGATTAAGTTTTGTAGTACCTATGGGTACTCTGTTTCATCAGGATTACACGAGTACCTAGGGGTACTCACGTATACGATTAAATTACATGGTACCTAAGGTACTCACATGGCAGATTAAGTTACGTAGTACTGCCGGGTACTCACGTATTTGATAAGTTACGTAGTACCCACGGGTACTCTCGTATCGATAACATAAGTATAAGTTACGCGTAGTACTTGAGGGTACTCTTGTCTCAGTAACATAAGTATAAGTTCTGTATTACCCACGGGTACTCTCGTAACGGTAAAATAAGTATATGTATATGTTATGATCTGTACTTGTTATGGACTAATGTCCATACCTGATATGTATCTGCATACGTCTGATCTGACTTTGTATGTGATACGATGATGATTAGACTTATTGCTGCCTCACGGATGCAGCCGCACCAAGGATAAGATAAAGTAAGATAAGTATATATGCTTTCAGTAAGACCCCGATCTGGGATTAAATTAAGATAAGTATATGCTCAGTAAGACCGGTATAAATTCGTAAGATAAGTATATATGCTGCAGCCAAGACATGTATAAGATCTGAAATACATGTCCAATTCGTGAACCGGTGTAAGTTCCGTGAATCGGTATAAGTTTTTGTGGTACTTACAGTACTTAGGTGTAAGAATAGGGTGCAATATCGATTATACGTTAAAGTAATTTACCGTGAATACCTCACGGGTGTCCAGGAATAAGGGTAAACTCAGTAATATAAGGATAAGTTCTATAACTCCTACGAGGAGTCGAATGAATGAGTCTGTTATAAGTAGAAGTCTGCATAAGATAGGATGCATGCTCCACAGTCCGTGAAAATAAAGTGCGGTGAAGTATAGTTAACTCTACTTTGAAGTCACGAATAAAAATAAGTCACATTAAGTATAGGATTACGTAACTCCCTACGAAGTCTTTGAATAAACATAAAGTCACGGTAGTATGAGTTTTGAATAAGTATAAGTTACATGCTCCTACGAGTCTGAATAAACATAAGTTTTGTTATAAGCATAAGTTACGCATAAGAATAAGATGCGCCAACTCCTACGGAGGTCAAGATAAAGTAAGCCTATTATGAAAAGTACGTATGAAGTTCATAATATAAATACATAAAATTTATATTAGTCTGTTATTGTTTATGCATTAAATGTGTATATGCATAAGACACATGTTTCCCGCTAAAGCGTAAAGCTTAGCACGGGTTTAATCCCCCGTGTAAAGGTGCAGGAAGACATCGAAGACTTCGCCTGGTGGAGCTGACACACGAAGGGTTCACTGCATGTAGGTTCGAGTGCTCACGATTTGTAAATGTAAAAGTAAAGTTTGTATTTGTAAATGGGACTTCAGTTATATGTATATAATATTTTGATTATTTATAGGATGTGGGGCCATACCCGCAGGTATCGGTTGTGTTTAAAAAAAAAATCGGGTAAGGAGTCCAGTCACGAGTCTCGCGTCCGGAAAAGCAGTGACACCTCGTAGCACGAATCGAACGAGAAGGCAATGAATGCTGGTAATCAGAGAAAATTGGCCAACAGTGGAATGCACATTCAATAAAAGATGGAGTAACCTACGATGCGAGATCTCCCAGATCCCGATAACCTACGATTATTGATTTAAATTTATGAGCCAGCATGGGTGTTAGAAAAATTTCCTTCTCGGATACAATGATCAAGGGAATGCATGAAGGTTGTGCTCTTCTGATGACCCCAGACAAATGATGAAGTAAAGAGCGGTGATCACTTTGAGGTGGTAGAGAAGTCAAACCATCGCCGTAAATCGATTGGGAAGACCCTAGTAGTTGAACTGAGCTAGAGGATGGCGCTTCCAGGAAACAGTGAATAAGAGTACACCCCTCCTTTCCCCTGAAACCAGAGAAATAGGAAAAGGCCATCAATCGAGACATAAATATTAGAAGTCTTTGAGACAAGTGAGTCGGCAATCCCTTTGCTTGACATGATAAAGCAAGTCCCCACTTATGCTAAATTTTTAAAGGACCTATGCATAGTGAATAGAGGTTTTAATGTCAATAAGAAGGCCTTCTTAACTAAGCAAGTCAGTGCCATCATTGAATGCAAGACCCCGGTAAAGTACAAAGATCCGGGGTGTCCTACCATCTCGGTTAATATCAGAGGCACTTGTGGCCAGAAAAGCAACTACTTAGGCTTGGGACGGTGTGAACTTTACTACATATTCCATGTCTGGCTTGACAGTTTGGAGAACTGGCCCACTTTCATCTGCTTGTCTCTAGTCGATAGGTCTATTAAAATACAAAGGGACTATTGAGAATGTTCTAATACAGTGGACAAATTCTACTATCCAGTGGATTTTGTCGTACTTGACACAGAGTCGGTTGCAGTGGGGGCCAACCATGTACCCATCATATTAGGAAGGCCATTCTTGGCTACTTCGAATGCTATTATAAATTGCCGAGATGGGGTTATGCAACTCACCTTTGGGAACATGACTTTGGAACTAAAATCTTCCACTTGAGTAAAAAGCATATGCAACCAGTGGAGGATGATTGTGAAGAAGTCTGCGTAATAGATACAATCCTTGAAGAACAAGCTAATGAGCAGCAAGTGCAAAATGTGCTAACCTAGGAGCCGCCTGAGTGCCTTGTAGAACAACAGGACCCCCAATGCATGAGCTTGGTGCACGGGTGCTGGAGAAAAAAAGTGGAAATTCTACCTTTTATTATTTGGAGATGAAGAAAGGAGTCTTAACAATTTGGATCTCAAGCCCACACTTTGTGGAGATTAAAATATGCATTTTGGAAGAAGGCAAATAGTGTCAGTTGTAATATCATCAACTGTGACCACCAAGGAAGACAATCTCTTTAACGACTCACCAGAGAGGAACAACGGCTTTGGGGTGGAAAATTTCCGATTTAAGGTATCGATGACAATTTACTTTTACGTCACATTTATTTAGAAGAAGAATCCAAAGTTGTTAGGCAGCTCTGAGAGGAGATTGAATCCTCACATACGGGGAGGTAGTTCGCATTGAAGTCTTGAAGTTGCTGCAAGTCGGTATCATTGCCCATGTCGATGCTTGGGTTGAGCTGACCCGAGAGTTATGCCGAGAAAATCGGGGGTAACCACGGTCTGAATGTCTGAGGGAGAAATGCCCACCGCGCACTCTGATTTGGAGGGTATGTATTGACTATAGAAGATTGAATGAGGTGACAAAAATATCACTTCCCACTCACCTTTTCATGGATCAACTCTTTTGGGAAGAATTTCGGTCACCTTCCCTCTTTGCTTTCTGGAAGATGGTTATTCGACTACTTCTAGATTGAAGTGCTTTACTTGAGATGATCGAGACCAGACAACCTTCACCTGCCCCTTTGGCACATATGCCTATAGGAGAATGCCATTCGGCTTGTGTAATGCCCCTGCCACGTTCCAGCGATGTATGCTCAGCATTTTCAGTGACTTGGTAGAACGCATTATGGAAGTTTACATGGATGATATCACGGTCTATGGGGAAAGCTTTGATGAATGCCTTATCCATTTGGAAATTGTCAATAGATGTATTGAGAAGAACCTAGTGCTGAACTAGGAAAAGTGCCATTTCATGGTGAACCAAGGAATAGTGTTGGGACATGTCATTTCTGAGAAGGGAATTGAATGGAGCCGGGGCAAAAGTTGAGCCCGATCTCTAAATTGCCCTCTCACGCGAAATGTGAACAATGAGGCAATTCTTGGGGCATGTAAACTATACGAGGAGGTTAACTACGGGACTTCTCAAAAATTGCCAAAAACCGCTTTATAGCTCTAGAAAGATGCAAGTTTGAGTGGAATGTCGAATCTTGACAAAGGTTTGAAAGCTGAAACACTTGACCTTTGCACGATAGTGAGGGCCTGGCGCGAGTTGCACGAGTTATGTGCGATGCAGAGTGACCTCGTCGGAGGAAGCGATACTCGACAAAACAGAGCTGGCTTAGGTATGTGGTTTACTATGCGAGCAAAACATTGAATGGCTTCGGAGAATTACACTACCCGCGAGAAGAGTTCTTGGCGGTGGTCTTTGCCACAGACAGTTCGTGCTTATTTGATTGGGTCGAGATATGATTATCTTCACCAGTCATTCAGCTTTGAAGTATCACTCACCTAAGCAAAATTCCAAGGCTAGGCTTATTAGATGGGTCACTCTTCTTCTGAGGAGTTCAACTGCCAGTTAGGGATAAAGGGTGTGGAAAATGTTGTGAGTCGAGCCATCTCTCAGAGACTAGCAGTAGCATACTTTAACCCTCAATCTATGATGAATTCCCAGAGGAGTCTCTACTCACGGTGGATAGTGCTCCTTGGTTTGCCCACATTGCTAACTTCTTAGTGCTTGAGGAGTTGCGAAGACGGAATGGAAAGCACGGGGCGAAACTTCTTTACCTTGAAAATCCACTCCTGCATTAGGAAGAACCTTACTTGTCTGAAATCTCTTTGTGCTAATCAAATCATCAGAAAATGTGTGCACGAGGTGAACAAGGGATACTCAACCGCTGCCGTAGCCGGTGCACGTAGGAACCATTTGCTTCCCAGAAAAGCTGCCATGAAAGGTGCTTTCTAATTTGGATTTTATTGGCCTTCTTTGTTTAGGATGCCTATACCATGTGCGAGCAATGCGACAAATACCAAAGGGTTGGAAAAATCTCTTGTCGTCACATGATCTTAGCTGAACCCTACTTCTAGGCGATGAGTTGTTGGCGTTTGGGGCATTGACTTCATGGACCATTCCCTGCATTCCTTTGGATGTATCTACGTCTTGGTGGGGAGTTGGTATGTGTCGAAATGGGTGGAAACTTGATTGCTTGTAGGGCAGCAAACCCTGAAAGTGGTGTTGAAATTCTTAAAGGAAAGCATTTTTTTTCAGATTTGGGGTCCACTAAAGCCATGTCGGTGATGGGGTTCACATTTCTGCAACATACCTTTTGAGAATCTCTTATCCAAGTATGGTGTCAAGCACAAAGTGGCCACCCCTTATCATCCTCATACCAGTGGCCACCCCTTATCATCCTCATACCAGTGGCCAAGTGGAGCTAGCCAATAGGGAAATCAAAACCATACTAATGAAAGTAGTGAACTCGAATAGAAAGGATTAGTCTCTCAAGCTTCTAGATTCCTTGTGGGCATACAGAACGGCATACAAGACCATCATTGGGATGTCCTCCTATCGCCTAGTCTATGGCAAGGCATGCAACCTACCTGTGGAATTTGAATATAAGGCTTGGTGGGTAATAAAAAATTTGAACCTGGATATGGGAAGAGCTGGCCTTAAAAGACTCCTTGATATCAATGAGTTAGAAGAGCTGAGGAATGACGCCTACCCTACGACTCCAAACTCCACCTTTTTCCGGGCAAGCTCAAATCGAAGATGGATTGGACCATTCACCATCCATCCGCAGCATTTTCCCACTGAAGTAAGCTCGATGGACTGCTCGACCGCAAAGGATAATAGAGTGTTTAGGTCGATAGGCGAAGAAGTGAGAAGCCATCTTTACGCTTGACACCGCTGCCCAGACAATTCCCCTCCTTGACCCTCCTTAGACTTCATCGGGCTATACAGGTTGACTTGGTCTCCTTGAGACCAAAAATGCCTGAATTTTTGTTTTATTTTGTTTTATTTTCTTAAGATAGAATTTTCTTTGTGTTTTTTTAGCTTAATTTTAAATTTTAAATTTTGTTATTTTTTGGCAGCTAATTTCCTCTGTGTTGCCTGCGAGGAGTTTTATTAAGGAGGGTCTACTGGGGGTTTAAATGTAGAAGGGAGGCGTTTGCCGCGAAATTTGGTGCTGCTCGGGGGTGCAGCTGCGAGGGAATTTCGCACGGTCTTGTGAGGTACAGACAAACCCTTTTCGCATGCCCATCTCCTTCTTTGTCCCTCTAATTGTTTTTGGTCACCTTCCTCGATGTGGTTACCACGCTGTGGCATATCACTCCTTTCCCTCGTCTACTGCGCTCCTGTGACCAGTGGTTCGCTTTGGGGGTGGCCCTTGATGCGACCCAGTCGCGGCAATTGAGTCACCTATCGTTCGCGACGCCCACCGGCGATCGGCCATTCTTGCGCTCGAAGCGCCCGCCTCTGGCCGTAGTCATTGCGATGGCAAGGCCGTGTCGGTCCGTATTGTCGTTGTCCGCGATTGGTGCTCGGGGAGTCTTGATCCTCTCTCGCGGTGCGATAAAGTAGGCCCCTATTTCCCCCCTCTCTGTGCACCCTCGGCCTCCTGGAAGGGCCAGCCTTCAAACGGACCGGACATCGCCCGAGAGGAGCCCTCCCGCTCTGGGCAGAGCTATAGTCACCACCTCTTCGGGACACGAGGCGGCCTTTGATTATCTCACGCCTTAAGGATCCGGAGGCTAATATTCCACTACGATCTGATTCCCGGGAATTCAGATTTTCGGGCCAAGGAGATTCATTTAGAATTCTACTACGATCTCCCGGCATTGGCCGCTGACCCGGACCTCAGAGACTCTATGCGGCTAGTTCACCGGTACTCCTTGGAGTCGTTTACTACCCCGAGGCAGTATTTTTACCCCCGGGTGGTCATCGAATTTTATCACACCATGACAATCGGGAGGCGGCCAACCTGATTCACTTAGTATTGTATTTGGCTCGGAGTTACGAGTACTTGACATAAACGCTACTTTTGATCTTACCGGTGGTTCTGCTGATGCAGTTCTGAGGCGGTGGCCACCCTGCCTTGGGGAGATGGTTTAGATTGCTATCTCGGGACATGTCGGTCAGGTCTATCCTATCTGACGACAGCTTCCTAGAAACATGCTCCTCGCCGATCATATTTTGCGGTCTGACTTTGTTCCGCCGACACCATGTCGGAGGAGAGGAGCCGTGAGGCTACGGCTTCACGGATTTACGGGGGATTACGGTTCATCCTCTTGGTGATTATGACTTCCTTGTTCCATTTAGAACAAGGTCCATCGCGAGGTTACCACCATTTGAATCCATCCCTACGCTTTCCGAGAGGCTCATGCCGGGTCCTTGAGCATATCGAGTTCCACACGAAGGCGTGGATCGGCGTGGCGAATTTGTGATGTTGTCATGACTACGGATAGAGCACGGTGTGCCCACTATTTTCATCTTCGGCCTCCGTCTTTGTTGGGAGCGATCTAGTGGGACCTTACCCCATATGGCTTGACCATCTGGTGTGCCGAGTACCAGAGGATTCAGTTCAGTCACCCCCTCAGGTCCGTCTGAGCGACCCTCGCCACCTACCGAGATCTGTTTCATCGACCCTTGTGCTATCGCCTCCGTGCCATCTCTGGCCGGCTGCATTTGGTTCATCCTCTACCGCATCGAAGCATATCCCCATATCACCTCGGGACTTTCTAGCTATCATGGATACGGTACGTACATTTTTCGGTATACTTCATTTGCAGCAGCCCGGGCATCTTTAGTGGCGGATGGCACGCGCGGACTTGCTCGACGGTCAGGCCATTCTTCTTCAGATTCAGGGTCACCTAGGCCTACTGCCAATCCAGGCTCGGTTCATGCATCACGATTTGCCACTGAGACCTTGACGGAATGGAGCACTTTTCTCACGGCATCCCAGCCTTACTTGTTCTTGTTCTTTGCGGCATCTCGACCTCCGTGCTGTGCGTCGTCTACTTAGGATGGAGATGACCCACCTTTAGCTGCACCCTGATGAGGTTACACTTCCTTTGCTAACTTTCTAATCCACTCCCATTGAGGACAATGTGATTCTTGGTTGGGGGGAGAGTTAGTGAAGGAAGTGATTTTCTTACTTTTAGTATCATTTCTTTATGATTTTTATACTGATGATTTCAAGTTTATACTGCATGTTTAAGCAAAGCCCATTTTGTGTGATTAGTGGCTTGCTTTTGTTCATTATGAAAAAGTTGAAAATTTTGTAAAATACACTAGCATATATATCACACAGCTCCAGTTTTCTTCTATTTTGCAACCATTTTAGCCCCTTTATTTTTTTTTGTGGTTTTGCCTTTCTTTAGTTGAAAAGTCGAAGCACTGCATGATACCACGTTGCTAGGCTAATTCTGCATTTCGATGATTAGTGGAGTAGAAGACTACAGTAGTCAACCTTTCTCTTTCACCGTTAGCTAACCACTCACAGTGCGTCGGTTTTCTTGTCTGTTTGAAGAATTTGCATACCCCCTTACTTTACAAAACCCGACCTTAAACTTTGGTGACCCTGTAATAGGTTTAGGTTCCCTTAAAAGAAATTGATAAAGTCTTCCGAAAAGAAAAGAAAGAAAAGAAAAAAATAGAATACGACACTTTGCCATGAGCAGTCTTGTTCGAGGGGGTCTCAGTAATGCTGCAAGAAACTGGGTGCCACTAGCCATTGGTTGGAGCCCTGGAACTTAGTCTTTCGCTATGGGCGGGATGGGTAGAGTTTAGCGAGTTGTAGGTGTTGGAAGTCGAAATCATTCGGGTTCGGGGTGAAGGCGAAGAGTTTATTGGTCGAAAGATCCTTTTGACTTCGGCATGCCACTAAACCTTAGTTGGTTGGGAGTCATCGGTGGATCCTGGTACCGCGGTTTGGTGGTCGAGTTCTCGACATTGCTTCTGCAATACGAAGAGGAGTGTGAAATAGAAGTGTAGACTAAGATCTGATATTCAAGTGTTGACATTCTAAGGCATTAGCGGCGAGTTGGGGGGGGTGCGCGGCAACGGCGCATTGGTGGCGATCACTAAACACTTAGGCTGGTGGAAGTTTTGGGGTTTATTCCCTTCAGTTGAGACATGGTCTGACGGCAACTGTATGGCACTTATTCTCCCAGGCGGTTTATGCGGGGATCCCGATTTTCATACTGAGGGCAGGGCATTTCCTAGTTATACACTTTTTGAATATACCACCTCTTTGTGCATACACATAACTTGCATGTTCTTCCTTTGTTTTCATTGCTAAGGGACTAGCAATGTGTAGGTTGGGGGATATGATTGATAAATAGTCTTTATTTTGAACCATTTATTTTATTATAGGTTTTGAGTGCTTTTGAATTAATG
Organism: Tetrastigma voinierianum; assembly: GCA_016808115.1. Lineage (NCBI taxonomy): Eukaryota > Viridiplantae > Streptophyta > Magnoliopsida > Vitales > Vitaceae > Tetrastigma > Tetrastigma voinierianum. Next base: position 47,617 of record JAEQBH010005688.1, read on the forward strand.
CTTAATCATTGATAACGATTGGCATGTTAAGGTCCCTTTTATACTTCTGATCGCTTTTTGTGGCTATTTTTGTAGTTTTGGCTGGCTCTTAATACCATTTTTTGTCGAATCAGTCCTAGCATATAGAATTCGGGTTAATCTCCTTCAAATCCAAAAGAATCCAGTGCAGAAAAGCTCGAAGTCTGAAAGTTTGAAGTGCGAAGGCTGGGTGCATGAGACGAGGATAATTTCGCGCCTTGTCTGCGAGAATTTCGGCGCGTAATGCTGTTCGTGCACAGAGGAATTTTAGTATCTTGTAATTCAGCATAGCTGCGAAATTTTCGCGCATCTTGCGAGAATTTTCTCTTCTGTGAAATTCTGCGCTTCCTATTTTATTGAAACATTTGCATTTTGCTTATTTTCCTTTTTGCCCTTGATGTAATACTGTTAACATGGGTATTTTTGGTTTTTCACTTCATTGCAAGGCTATATATAGCCATTTTGTGCATTGTTGACCTAACGAATGAGGTATAAGACTTAAAATACGGGTGCTGCATTTTTATTCTACATTTGTCTCTCTCTCTCTTTCTCCTTTTCTCCTGACTTTTCACCGTGACCATGGCTGGCGAGGGCGATGACTTCGAGGAATCTTTCATTAGCCTAAATCCCCTTGAAGGGCTACTAGGCTAACTAGGGATGTGAGGTATCTTACATGAGTTCTCCTTTGTTTAATGCGGCGTTGTTAATAAATTCGTGTTCTTGTCTTTTTTAACTTTAGGTTTAAAAGCCCTTAGATACATCCTCATAAAGTCGATATGTCTTTTAGGATTCGGTGGATGCTTGTTAGATCAACGACAGCCAAGTAGTTTGTGATAATACTGCGAGCACTTTGTAGGAGGTGGGTCGAGGTGTTGCCCCAGGAACCACACTTAAGGAAACGTAAATGTTTAGTAAATCTTTTATATCGAAAGGAAAATGCTCTTGGGGTTGGTTTTTAAAGTTAAATGAAGATCAGGTTAGGAAATGGTATGTCGTCATCCCAGCCTTGATAGTCAGGACCTCTGTTATGCCCACTTTCAATGACTAGTAACCAAGGCTGAGGAGTTCTTCTTCATAGTTCTTTCAGTTTACTTCGCATTCAACAATGCACACCATCAACCTCCGCTTTTACGAAACCCACTTGTCAGTGAGATTAGCCATTTTTTGGAAATCGAGAAATCATTACGTATGAAGAAAGCGTCGTTGAGTTGACGCCGTAGTTACTCTGTGATGAGCGAGCTACGACGGTAGATTGAGATATAAATTTTGTTGATTCGTCTGGCCTGCTTGTAGCGCAGATAGTGTATTCCCAAATGTTCGATTAGTTTTGTATGTCGATTATCGAATTATGCAGCCCATCTCTTAGCATAAGCGGCTGGTTCAGCGACTGGTCAAGGTGAATGGGTTCTTTACCCACCTGCAAGTATCTTGATTGTAATTTCAACTGAATTGTTTTAATGAAGTTACAACCTTCTCCTGTAAAAAAAACTTATAAAATCACTGATAAATTTTTTGGTAAATATAGATATAATTGGTTACTTGATTTTACGAAAATATCGAGTAAATATCCATAAAAATTTTGACAAAAGAATTAATAAATAAAAAAATAAAGAAATGTAAAAAATATTTAATTTTGAAAATATTAAAAATATTTTAAATAAGGATATATTACATAATTTTATATCATTTTTTATATGTTGATTAAAGAAATTATTATAAATATCTATCTTGTTTCATGTGATAGAATGTTCAACGATTATACCTAATTCATATAATAAAGTGTTCAAGTTTAAATCGTGCAAGGGAAGACGTCAGGTTGACAATTTATATATATACACATATAATAAATATTTTAGATTTGATAATGTGGGTAGATAGAGCAAGGGCACGCCTAATTATGCCTAATAGCCTTTTTATTATTTTTTTGTCACTAGTTTTTTAATCTTTCTTCCTCTCCCTTCTGGCTGCCCCGACGCAATCACTTCCATCGCCCCGGCGCCTGCAGGTTACGCCATTGGTTTTCATTTTCTTCTTTTCTCAATTTTCATCAGTATTTTCAAACATTTCGATGATATGTGGCTAATCGCGAACAAATATTTACTTATGTTGATTTTGTACATATGTCGTCGAGATTTCTTCGAAATCTACCGATATTTACATAAATTTATGAGGTCGGAAATTTCCAACATAGATTTCTTTCCGGATGCCCCGACACATGAAGTTTCGGTGGTACGCCGAAGGAAGTCATCCTAAAATGCAATTTAGAATTCATGTGTGTCGGCTAAAAATGGGCCGAGTCCTAACTGTGGAAATGGACTTCTGGGCCGAGTATTGTGACTGAGAGTACTTGGGCCCAAAGTTGGAAGCCTTTCCGTTTTGGAGGAAATCTTGCCCTAGGCCCCCCTCAAAATCTTTGTTAATGCTTTGAATTGCAAAAACAGAAACTCGATGGAAGGAACGGAGGTGGTTGTGGCTTCGTCCCCGGTAGACGCCGGCATCAGTTGCTGGGACCTGCGGTCAGGGGCAGAGTATCTCCATCATCGGTCCTGCGCTTCTCCCCCTCACGGCCTCGTCTGTGTCGCCGACCGCTTCCTTGCCTCTTCTCAGCTCCGGGACTCCTCCTCCGGCGCTGTCTTCTATTGGTCCTGGCACAAGGTTTTCATTCCTTCTCTCTCTCTCTCTCTCTCTCTCTCTCTCTCTCTCAAAACCGACACCTAATGTGTTCCGGACATGACTTCATCCCGTGACAATTCAATTGCATGACACATCCAATACACCCTTTTACCGTTTGTACAGCCACAGGTAGAAGTTAAGAGCTTTCCAGCTGAACCAATCAAGCCTCTAGCGGCTAACCGTGAGGGAACTTACATTGCTGGAGGGGGTTTATCAGGGGATATATATTTTTGGGAGGTGATATTATTTTCTTATTTATTTGTTTGATGTTCTTTGAAAACTATAGATTTAGGGATTTGCAGAATTCTGACTTATGATGTTTACAGTGTATTATGCATGTTATATGATTCAGGTTGCCAGTGGTAGGCTAGAAGTGGCATGCTCATTATAGGGCTTTGTATCCACTTTGCTTAGTGTTTTCTGATGATGAATCCTTCTTATTTCTAGGGCAGAGGATGGATGCGTGCGGGTTTGGTCTCTTTTCATGTACTTGCTTATCTTCTTGCTCATATTTCATCAGATTTCTTTTGGGTTCTTATGTTTGCTAATTATGAAGTTGTGTTCTTATTATTTATGAATCAGGATATTTGATGACGTGAGGAGGGAGGAAGCAGGGCACCTGTATGAGCATAGCTTCTCTGAGCACACTTTGCGGGTTACTGGTATTGTCACGGGCTATGGAGGAGGCAATGCAATTATAGTGTCTGCTTCTGAGGATAGAACCTGTAAGGTGTGCTTTTGCTTTCACTCTCGTAGATTCATACATATGTTATATTGTGATGGTCAGTGTGGTAAAAATGGTTGGATTACAACAATAGAGTAGAAGGTGTCCTTCAGAAGTTGTAATGTTTTGTATATCTATCTTGGTGTGAAGTAGTTTAATACCTATAAATTCTGGACTGGTACTGCATTGTGATATAGAGAAGATGCTCAAAAGTTATTATAGGAGTATATATGTTTGGTTGTCTATAAGAAAGGAAAAGTTGAGGAATATATAATGTATGATTACATATGATAATTTGTTTCATGGTTAACGGTTAATAGAGCTGGCAATTCGGGCGGGCCAACCGGGATGGGCCGAACCCATACTGGGCCATGGAAAAACTGGACTGGGCTGGGCCTTATTTACACCGGGCTGTCATTTTGATGGCCCAACCCAGCCCTATACTGGGGCAACGGGCTAGCCCAGCCCTATGTGTACAAAAAACGATTAAATTCGTTTATTTGATAATCACTTCCCTTCTCTGTCAATTTGTTCATTGTAGTCTTATTCGCATTCATAGGAAAATTTTTCCTTATCAACATATTTGCATAAATTCATATAGCATTGTAATTCATAGAGCATTCGTTTCAAGTCTTTCTTCTGGTGCTTTGGATCCAAGGTGAGGGAAATTTCCATTTAACTAAGCCTTACAAAAACATCCTAGTTAAAACGCATTTTCATGTTCTTTCTACGTTTCCTCAGCAACTAGATGGTTCAATATGCTATCAGAATCAAGAAAAGCAAAATTCCTCTCTTCAATAAATCACTTCCCTTCTCTATCAATTCTTTCATTTAAATGCTTATTTGCATTCATAGGAAAATTTTCTTTATCGACATATTTGCATGTAAATTCATATAGCATTGTAATTCAGAAGTATTCGTTTCAAATCTTTCTTCCTTTAGGCTTTTGATGCTTCAAGGTGAGGGAAATTTCCATTTAACTAAGCCTTACAAAAACATCCTAGTTAAAACGCATTTGCATGTTCTTTCTACGTTTCCTCAGCATCCAGATGGTTCAATATGCTATCAGAATCAAGAAAAGAAAAATCAACCAAAAAAGAAAGAAGAATAAAACACCTTAACTGCATTGTGGAAAGAACAAGACACAACAAAAAGAAAAAAAGAAACGAATCAATAGGGAAAACCAGCTTTACAAAGGGCACTTCAATCTACTATAAATCTGATTGGCGGAGAAAAAAACAGTTTACAATTTCAAAAACATAAGTCAATTTCAGAAGTTTGGAGGAAAAAAAGCCTTTACATTTACATACCACAAGTCCCATGATCTTTCATGCCTATGACACGCTCCATCTTCCCTCTAATCCATGGCGAATTTGGAACATCAAGCTCTTGACCGAATTCGTGATGTGTGATAAAGGAGTTTTGAAATCCTTTTTTTTATTTTAAATAAGGGTCTTATTGCTTCTTGGAGCCCTTCCGCCAATCCACTGTCCTTTTCAAGCAACTTGGAGACCTCTTTTATTTTAAAACTCTCACCCAAAATCTAATCTTTTGATCTGGGTCTTATTGCTTCTTGATCATTTCCCAAAAAATGAAGATAAGGGTTTTTGAAATCAACATTTAAAGGGTGGGTTTTTAGGCTCAAAATACGAGTAGCTCATCGACAGGAGGAGGAAGAGAACTTTGTAAGGGTGAAGAGATCTACACGCCATCCATGGCGTCTCTAGTCTCTGTAAGGAAATTAGGGTTTGAGTGGGGGTGGTTTCATTATAGGGCGGTGTTTGGAACATTGGGTAAACTTTTTTTAATTTAGCAGCCAGACAAGCACGAAAAATGCAGACGACCCGGTCGATGATTGACCCGGCAAGCCAATTGAATGGGACCAAATTTGGCCCCTTTTTCGAGCGATAAAATTAGGCCCGACTCCAGCAATTCCAGTTTGTTCGAGACTGGCCAGCGAATTAGAGCTCAAATTACCGGCTAATGGTTAACACTATTGTCCCTTTAATTTGTGTCTCTTTTAAGAAGACTTGCTAGGAGTATTTAATTTTTCTTAAACGTTTGGTTATCACTAAGGCAGATCTATTTTATCTTTGGTGCATGTTGTCTTAGGTTTGGAGCTTGTCACCGTGGAGTTGTTAAGAAATGTTGTATTCCTGTCTGCCAAAATGCACAGTGCATTGGACCACAGGAACATGTTTTCTATCTTTGCGTGGCGGGATGGCAAGATATATGTTAACACTTGCTTGAATCTTTGTAGTCTCCTCCTTGGCTCTTATGGGATGCATTTATTGGCTCATTGTACGATCACGGGTTTACCATTTCTTTTGTATTTTTCATTGTAAATGCATGAAAATCATTTGGTTTTAGCTTACAAACTATCTTCTTGCAAGTTCCATTTATTGCTGTCATCAACTATTGAAGTTATCCTCTAGTTTTCACAGTGATGTGTCATTTGTTTTAACTCTTTTGTATGCATACTTGGTTGCATATGGTTAAAATAATCTAGGATATCTCATAGTTTTGGTGTTATTCACTTTTATGAAAGTTTCTTAGCTTGTGGTGATTGGCGTGATTGGTATTGCCGCCACATTGAAGCTCTGTCTTTTCTTACATCATTATATGGCTCAAGAAGCCTAATGGTCTTCTATAATCTGGTTCTGAGTACTCAAAACATCAGGATGTTTAGCATAACGAATGTTTTAAACTGCTTGGGGATGCTGACCTGTTGGTCGCGCAGCTAACTTGAGTTTGGCTTGAAACAACCAAGCCAGAGTGTATGGGATTCAACTATGTCATGACATCTTTCCAAGCAGTGAAGGTGGCTTTGCTCCTGCCAATAATTCAGGTGCTGCCTTAATTGTAGCATCTGCTCATATGTTAATGGTTTCCAGTTCTCCCATGGGTTCATGTCAAATATTTGCTAGTATGTTGTTTATATTATTCCCTACTATTATAATCTTATTCATTTATTGGCTGATATCACAGCCATTTATTGTTATCTAAGCTTAGTTATTTTGTTTCCATAGAAAATTCTCATGCGCTGTTTTTGGAACAGTAAAGGCTTTAGCCACCTCCTTGCTTTCCATAGATGGGACTCTTGTGGTTTCCTGGATCAGAGGATGGAATGATTTTGAGTCTGGGACGCAAACCCATAACATCTGGCATTTTCAAGCATGGAAAAGGTATAATCTAACCATCAGATATATTTGCACATTACTTGATGAGTTTTCAAGTTCATTATATTATTAGTGTTTATTTTCTTTTTGGTACATTAATAGTTATTTTATGATTTTACTGATTCTAGCTTATCCTGGTAATATAATGACTTAGGTGCTGTTCTGTGTGCTTGCAAGCACACATATATGTGCATGTCGTGCACACACACTCACACCACATTTTATCTTCAAGTAAATTCATCTTTACATTCTTTATATAAGTGAGCTTCTTGGATTTATAAAATTAGAGAAGATGTTTCTTTGTCAGAATCATTGTGGTCCCATAAACAGGACATTTCCTCTCGAGAGATTATTTTCTTTACTTTGATGAAATCTATGACTCTTGCATTTGGAAATGCTAAATCATGATTTATGCATAAATAAATTGTTCCCTCTTTCACTCTTGTCCGTTGGTCTCATCAGCCTCTTCAAGCTGGTTATTTGTCTGTGTTGGAAGTCCCACATCGGTTGGACACAGTCCAATTGAAGTTAATATATATGGAGGAACCTTCCTCTTGCTACAAGCTCTTTTAGTGGGAGGTGAAAAAGGTTATGAAAATATTAACATGGTATAGAGCTGGTGTTTGGATCCACGGAGTGGAGGAGGCCATGCTTTTATCCTACGGAAGGACTAGAAAAAGAAAAGAAAAAGCTGAGCCTCCGTGTGAGGGTGTTACACATCAGTTGGACATGGTCCATTCAAGATTGAAAGTGATATAAATGGAGGAACCTTCTTCTGCTGAAGGCCTTTTTAGTCTTGCGAGGTGAAAGGGGTTCTAAAAATATTAACAGTCTCTATTGAATTTTATAGATTGGTTGGGCTGTAAGTAGCGCATGAGAGCTAGTTAGATCGTTTCTTTATCTTCTCCCTGCCAATTGGTGCCCTTGATGATCTCTTTTCCAATAAAAAAAAGTGGGGAAAAGATTAGTTTATATGAAGGGACTTAATTTTTGATAAACCTAACAGTGTTGTTAATTCACATGAGATTTGAGAACACATATAAACTAACAGATTTCAAATGCATTACCTAAGTTGCTTCTTGAATGAACTCCTGTTCTCTTTTCATTTCTTTTGAAATATAAAAGGATTTTACTATTATCTTCCAGCAGTATCACTAACCCTCTTTTTCTCTTCATTTTACACGTTCTGTAAGGTCTGAACTATGATTCCAGTTGAAGATACTGCCTTTTTTGGGTTTGTTTAAAAGCTGGTTTCTATATAATTTGGATTTTGTGCTTGAATTCATGAGAACATTTCCCGGAAGTTTATTTGTAGTTTTCTTTCCTGTATCTGATGTTGACTCTTAGTTTCATAGGTACATCATTTCATATTGTATAAAATGCTTCATGCTTTTAAGCAAAAAAATATTGTATAAAATGTTTCATGCTGTACTGCACAGGTCCTGTGAACAATACTCTTGTTGTTAGGCGACCAATTGACTCAAACCCTCGGAATTCACAAACTTCCTCAAAGAAGCATGGTTCATTGTTATCACCTCCACTTGATAAATATTTGAATTCATCTGATGAAAACAGAGATGCCAAGGCTTTAATTGTTTACTTGACTTTACTTTCAGTAAATCTGTGGATGCTTCATATTGCAGTGAGTCACATCCATTGTTGAGAATCAAATCAAGAACTCCAGATTTCTTATCCATGTTACCTTCCAGATATTCAAATTTATAATTGTTTTTATTGAATTCATTCCTTACTTTCTACTTTCTTTGTGTGTATTCATAACACAGCATGCACACCCAAGGCCTTTGGATCTGAAGGTGTGTGAATCTTGCAAGTGTGTATGTGGTTTTTAACTTGTCTATTGGTGATAAATTTTTTTGGATTTGAAGCTGGTTTTTGTCTGAAGCATGAGGTTGATGACAGATCTTCAATTACCTGTAATATTTAGAATTTTTAACCATTTTCACTAAATTTCTGTTGAATTTCTAGATGATGAGTCATAAATTTATGCCAAATTAATTGAAAATAAATATAAAAATCACTGATTCTTATTATTCAGTGGTTATTATGAATGCTGCAGTTAAATGTTTGTCTTATCTTGAAATCCTATCTCTTCTGCAGCAACAAGGGTCTTCAGCCGCTGCTGAAATGGAGATGGAGAGATTGAAGATTGATTCCCAAAAATCCATGCAAATGGTACAACAATGGAAGAAAATGTATGAAAACTTGCATCAATTCTGTGTAAATGAGCTTCTGGATGTAGATCGGGCAGGAGTTTCCAATTGAAACCTCTCTGAAATATGGCTTTGCCCCTTGTTTGGTTCAGCTTGCAAGTTTCTAAGGACAAAAAATGATTAGGAGAAATATGGCTTTGCCTTTTGTTTAGTTCACAGCTTGCACACCCTCATCTCAGTGCTGCTCCATTTCATTCGCTTTTGGAGAACATTTTTTTTTGTTTATTCCCTTTTTTGGGTTGAGAAACTTGTGTATTACTACATCATTCTTTTGAATGTAAGATTGTAATTCTTAATACTAGGGTTTGTAGTAGTACACAGTCTCATCACTATAATTGTATTTTGTAGGAGGATATGGGTTGTTTTTGGTCATAACCTTCAGTTGCACATCATAAACGATTGTGTTGCCTTATCTTTGCAATTTCTGGTTTGTTATAGCATGGACTATGGGGCCGTGGCTGCCCTAACCTTTTCCAGAGTAATACATCAGGGATGTGTCTACTCTTGATTTATGTAGGTCTAATTAGGGGTGTAATCGAGTTGATATAATGGCTTCGAGCTTGATTGATTAAAAGGCTTTAGCTGAATTTGATTGAATTTATTTTGGATGTTTGAATTCGATTTGAAAAGTAGTTGAGTTCTTGAATTGATTTAAATGAGTTTAGAATTAATTAAAAAATTAATAAATAATTATCACCCAGAAATCGATTCAATTGAACTTGTAGCAGTTCGAGTTTGAGTTGGGTATTATAATAATACGGCAGCAGGATTACTGGAAACTTGATTAACTTGAGTAGCTTGACTACTCGTATACACCCCACCCCCTAGGTCAAATGGTGTGTGTCATTTGGCTGTTCTCAACCTGGAGATACGAAGAGGTGTTTGGAGTAACTTTGAGATGATTGGATAGCTTTTGGGATGTACATGAAAATGATTGAAGGTTGTTTGGATCAGCTGTATGTGCCTCCGCTTGCACTTGATGGAGCTTATCAAGGAAAAGAGTTCATACCGAACAAAGGGTCGTATATCCTATTAGAAAATAATGTTAAGGAATCAATAAATGTTTGTCAGGTAAAGATCCCAAATGTGATCACTAGCTTTCCCGTCACAAGAAGAAGCTCAAATCTTTACTAATGTTGCTGAGATTGCTTAGGATGGCTCACAAAGTTCAAATTTCTAACATTATTTTATAAAATAATTTTCGACATAAGTAATTCTTTCATTTATATTCTAGACTTTAATAAAAGAAATATGTATAACTATTTCACTTGCTACTTCTGGGGTGAAATAAAATATAAATTTTTTAGCATGCATCTTAAATCACACATTCATTGATATAATTTGACATATTTATTCGTAGCAAAATTACTTTTAATAGTTTAATTTGACTTGGATCTCAGCCCAACAGCAAACTAGGCCCCAAAATACTTACAAATTCACCCTTATGTTCAATTTGAAGCTTTCCTTTAGGGAAAAGTAGTATATCAAGCTACTAATTTCAAAAATATTTGTACATATATTTTAAGAATATCATTTACTTAATTCAAGCTACTCTTTAAAAAATTATTATGAATTTGCACAAAAAATACATAACTAAACCCAAATGCTGAAAACGAAAATACCTCTCGATATTAAATTGGCAACTAATGGAAGCAGGGACAAGCATTAGGACGACTTGTGGTGCTTCAGCGAAATATTAGTAGTACATTGACTGTATCATTTTGAAATCACGTTAAACCAGATTCTGAATTCTGTGGGGAGTTATAGTAATACGTTCACTAGTTCTGATGGTATATTGACTATTATGGTCGTACATTGACAGTTATTGTAATATATTGTTTATATTGACTAGTTATAATAGTCACATTGGCTATTTATGATAGTATATTGACTATTTAGGGTAGTAATTAAATCGACTATTTATGGAAGTACATTGATATATAGTAGTCGTTGACTGCATAACATTATATTAATGACTTAGTTGTAGTATTAACTTCCTACCTAAAAAGATGTAAATAATGCTAAATTGTTTCAGTTTCACCTTATAATATAGTGATTTAAGATATAAGGTGAATTTGGCAACATATAGGAAGTGGCGACATTAACAACAAAAAACATATACATTTTGAGATCATAGAGTCTAAGTACTATTACATTATAATGTTTATACATTTTGTTCACACAATGTCCAAGCACAACCAATGTAATTTGCATCATAATGTTTATTCAATGGTCCCAATATTATGCAATGTGTTAGAAAATGTCTCAAATTCTTAATTAGTATTTATTCATTTTTGTAAAAGATAATTCCTAGTTGTTATATTATTATAATATTATGTTTTCTTATAGAATATGGAAGGGTTGTTGGAATATCTTTATAAATATTTTTAGATCGCGGGAAAAAGTTATGTGAGAGAGGTGGGCTCATAAAGACTATTAGAGTATGTCTTGCAGAGATGTAAAGGTTTAGGAATTGAGAGGTTTTGTCGAGGTATTTTCTCGGTATTGTGGACGTCTTGGGTTTTGTGATTTTGTGTTTTTCTAGTCATTCTGATAAGTTTGATACTACAATCTTGTACTCTGGTTTTTAGAGATAGTAGAAAGGTCATCTTGTTGTGGATGTAGGCATAATTGGACGAACCCCGTTTAAACTCTTATGTACCTTTATGTTGACTTTTTTATCTTTGTGTTTTTGAATTCATATTCTCATGTATCAAAGCTTTCACGATTCATAACAAATGGTATCATAATTAGGATTAACAATATTTGAAAGAACGACAAATTACAGAGTACAAAAGATGAAGATAAAAGGAATTTAGTTTAAGTTGGAGTTGATTGCTCTCTCATCAAGATGTTTTGGGTGATGACTCGATGGAATATGATCTAAATTGGAGATTTGTTAGAATATGTCTCAAATTCCTAATTAGTACTTATTCATTTTTGTAAAGTATATTGCAGTTGATTTCTTCATCATTGTGTACTTGAATCATATTCTCGTGCATCAAACTTTGCGATTCATATCTGATGTCTGACACCAAAAGAATATATGAATTGTTCATTACTTCTTTATATATAATGCAACTCCTTGATTGCCAATTAAAGCAAGGCACCACATCCAAGTGAGAGATTTAAAAAAAAATTATGTGAAAATCATCACACAAATAGGAACATTAAGTATTGAATCATGAGAATCAAAATCTGAGTTTGTGGAGCGTACTGAGATCAAGTAACAAAATATTGAGATATCTGAATCGAGTCTGGCTTTTATGATCTTAGGATCTGAGATAAGTCACAAGGCTTTATGATCACTACAGATCTAAATATGAATCGGTATATGATCTTCCCGGATATACCTTTAGTTTTTATGCAATATTTCTATTTCAGCCGATGAGAATCGAGAAAAGGAGGAAAAACTATTGTGATCACGGGGACCATGACCTATTTATAACATTCGTGTGCGTATATGAACAATCACGATTGTTCGTAATTCTATTTTAACCCATCATAAAAATAGAGAAATTACGCTTGTCTCCACATTCATGCCCACACTTTATAATATATTAATTAGGAGCCTACGAAACTTAAATTAATCACTTTGTTAGCTAACTTTATTTGATAGCCTATAATTCACATTTTATTTAATATATCGGCCCATATATTCGATTTTACTCGACAATCCTACTTGGGCTGTAACTTTATAGCGTGAATTATACTTTATGAGCTCATGAGTTTTGCTATCAAAACTTTATATGCATTATGATCTTGTCCCATTAACCACACTAATATAGAACCAAAGCGATCGTCGTTACATATTTAAATAGCCCCAGACCATCAATGATCACAAATATCAATGTAACTAATGACAAAGATCAAGTGTGGATGTGTAGCATGGAAATTTCATGCAATGTGATCTCGAAACATGCCTATTTCCAAGCTGGTCCTGCCCAAACCTTAGTGAGATCAAACCATACAAAATCAAAGTGGATGGCTGAATGCTTTCTTTATGGGTAATGCCTTAAAATCCATAATATTCATAACAAAAGTATCTAAAAAGCATCTAAAATACAAACTCCCACTAAAGCGACATCCTGAAGAGAAACCACACCCATATGAGCAGTGTGCTCATGAAAGACCTTAGGTGGTAATCCCTTGAAATCGATGGATGCAATCATGGTGTTTGTCCCAATGTGCTCTATAGATATAAGTCCACTATGAACCCTTTCTTTGACAACGAGGAATTTGATGTCTATAAATTTTGACTTTGTCGAACTCCACATTGTTGTTGGAATATAGTCTTTAGCGATTTGTCACCAAAGTAACTTAAGTGGTCTTCGATGCCATCCATGTCTGTGACCCAGTGACGAAAATTTGTGACCATATTCCATGATTGGATGCCTCATAACAAACTCTGAGCTTCGAGCTTGCCGCGAGGTGGAAGCTACGATAGACTGTTTAACACTCTTCGAATGCTTGCCTCACGTAGTAGTAGATATAGCACGAAGTAGATTTCATGCTATCTCGGCATCAGTAATAAATTCGAGAATGTCCGATGATCTCTAATTGATGCGACTTTTTCGATAAGTGAGCATGTAGTCTTTTGTTCTCTGCAGTACCTCGTGACACGCTTCAGGTGTATCGATGATCCTTTCTAGAGTTGTAAATATTTTGCCCAACGTACCAGCGATGTCATAATGTCGGACGGCGTACATACTTGAGCATACATCAGACTTTCTATTGTTGACGCATAAGGAATCTGTTGCATCTCTTGAATCTCAAAATTATTCTTGGGGCATTGACTGAGACTAAATTTGTCTCCCTTAGCCACAGAGTTGTCACTTGGTTTGCAATCATGCATGCCAAACCTTTTAAGAATTTTCTCAATATAACTCTTTTGATAAACCAGTATTACAGGATCGATCCAGGTGTATGCGTATACTAACGAAAAGCATCGCTGAGATCTTTCATCTCAAATTTCTTTGATAAAAATCTCTTGGTTTCATCTATTCATCCACCTATATCGTTGTTGGCAAGCAATATGTAATCCAACATATAAAATAAGTAAATATGCTTACTCCCCACTTTGAACTTATGGTATATCTGAGTCCTCCGACCATATTCATCTCAAAACCAAGCGAAATGATAACTTGATGAAACTTGTAATACCATTGGCCCCGAGAAGCTTGTAAACCCATAGATAGATTTCTTTGGCACAAACCATCACTTTGTATCTCTGACACAAAATTTTTGGTTGCACCATATAGATGTTTCATCAATGTCATCGCATTGAAATGCGATCTTAACATCCATCGATGAAGCTCGAGGTCAAAGTGCGCCACAGTGCCATTATTGTCTAAAAGAGAGTCTTTCGATATGGCGGAGAAAATACCTTTATAATCGATCTTCGCTTTTGTATAACCTTTGGCGACAAACGAGCTGTATCCTCTCACGTCACCTTTAGTCCCTCTTGGTTTTAAATATCCATTTTGCAACCAATGGGTTTCACATCGAGCAATGGGATAATCCGAAACGTCATTGTCCTTCATGGACTTGATCTCTTCATTCATGGCATGTTACACTTGAGATTTAGAACTTTCGGGGGCTTGGTGAAGTTCGATTGGATCATCTTCCGCGCAATGTCGAACTCATGTTCTTGAAGAAATCTGATGTAATCATCACGGCATGATGCACTTCTCCTTTCTCTAGTGGATCTCCTTAATGGCGTGGGTTATGGAGGTAGAGTTTGTTCTTACGGAGCGGAGGTTCTTGGATATTGTTTTTGATTTGGATGCGCTGCTTGTGATGTCACGGTATAGGGCATGATCAATCGTGACAAGCTGTGGGAATATCCAACATATTCCTCTTGGCAAAAATCCTATCCTTATCTCCTTATCAAACTCAACATCCTCAAAGAACCAAGCATTTCCGTCCTAAAGGTGATTTAGTAGTAGGATCATAGGGTACTTAACCCCCCGAATCTTCCGGCGTATCAATAAAATAACAACTAACGGATTCTTGAATCCGATTTCTTTTCGTGTGGCTGTAGGCCTTGCTTATTTGGACATCCTCAAATGTGTAAGTGCTTTAGACTAGGCTTCTTGCAGGTCAAAGTTCATAAGGGTTTTAGCCAGTTTGCTTTAGTTGATCTTCTGTATTGGAACCATATCTTTGCGATGTAAGACATGAGAAAATTCAATTTTATGGAAAATGGCAAAATCGTAATTTATTAAAATAGAAATTTATTCTGCAAATCTCCGGGATAGCAAGCAGTTTCATAGTTGGAATGAGTCTTAGAAATCTAGTAACACATCAATTTCGTCGAATTCGAGACCAGGTTTAAATTGCACGTTTTTTGAGGCATCGGTAGCGGTCTTGGGAAAAGCGAGAAATGTGATGTGAAGCAAAGTAGCCTAACGTGTCTTTCATGTTACTTATATTGCATAGTGAAAAATGATGGAATTGGACGACCCGGTGGTGCCAAATGTCAAAAATCCAAGAGAAAGAACATAATGGGCATTGTATTTGAGTTTAATTGAATAAGACCAGCTTGATGAATAGTGTTGTCTTCTTCAATTAAAAACAGAAGAGGCAAAAAACGGGTGTCGCTGAGTGAGATTATAAGCGGAATTGTGATTTTTCTGAGAGAGAGAGTAAGCCACTTCTCTCGATTTACGGCTAATCAAACCAGTCGAATTCTTGAAGACAGAAACAAAATTACATGCGACGAGGAGCGTAGCGTGGACTTTGGTTTTAAGGATTTTCGACAAACTCCGTGAGGTAGGGGTTTTATCCTACTTGGTTTTACACTTTGTTTAAGTGTTTTATGTTGTTTCGGTTGGGTTGAGGCCTTGAACGGCTGTTTGATCGGTCCCAGGCAGGGCCAGGGTGATCAAATTTTTGGAGCCATTTGTACATCCACGGTGTGTGGGCGGGTGTGGTACGTTGGGTTGTGAATAATGCATTAAATCATGTATTGTGATGTGTATGAGGCGGAAATGCCGTGAAATTCGGGTTCCCAAAGTGAGTAGATGATTGGATGAGCCGTAGTGAATAGTAGCCAGGGGTTTTTCTTGTTACGTGAATAGTGACGAAATTATTTGTGTGAAAATGTGTTTGGTTGAGTGATTGAAGATGAATTGCTCGTGTTTGTTGATTAACCAGCGTGAGCTAATTTTTTGTGTAATGGATTTATTGAAATTGCATAACATGTTTGTGTTAATTTTAATTAATGTAAATATATGCATGATGATATATTTCTTGCATGTGTTATATAAATTGTATTGGAATTGCATCATGCATTTCATATGCCTTTGAGCCTGCCCCAGAGCGATAGGAGTGAGTGCATGAGGTGGTTTTATTGAGAGTGGTTTCGGAGGGTTGACTAATAATAATAATTATTAGAGTGTATTCATTATAATATCAGAGGGTAGTGCATATAAAATATCAAATCGTCGAATTGACTGAATTGATATCGTCGGTTGTTCCCTTAGAAGCCAGAACATCGGGTAGATCCACCTACTTATATCGGAGGGTTATGGAATTTAAAAACAAAATACCCTTTGTTTGAAAATGGTCTTCTCATACATGGCTTGCGAGTGTGATGATGGGTGCATTGAGGACTCGGGAAGTAGGTTCAGTTGTTTAGACATTCAGAGTAAGATCACGTATTTTCTTGAATGTGCATTTATGGGCATTATATGTGGTGGTAACCCATTTGGGGGATTCCACTGCGGGCGTTAACGTATCGAGGAATTATATTATTTCGGTACGGGAGGCGCGAGGGACGGGAGAGTTGCAAATCTGAGGCGAATCTTGGCAGGTTGTGGCTTTGGTGGATGATGTAGTACATGTATTAGAGTGCAGAATTTTTAATATATGTTGTGCAAATAATTTTAACTCTCTTGGAGACTTGTGTATATGGTTGAGCGGGGTATATATTGATGGTCTGTGTATGGGCCCCCAGTGGCCGTTTTTACTCATGTTATGTATTATATTGGATTATTTGGGACATGTTTGTTTCTTGGTTAGAGCTCCTCGCCTGAGGGCTGCGCGGGTACTCTTAGAATGTGGTCACGGGCATTCACGAGTGTTTCAGTAGGTTGGCCAGTCAGTGATTTGAGTTTGGGGGCGTCGCCACGATCTTTAATGCTTCACCCCAGAGTGATATTGGCAAGTTAGAATGACTAATCATACTTCTTACCATGTCTTTGAGCGTTCTGTTTCGCCTTTCAGCAACACCATTCATGCTTAGAGAACCTGGCATGGTGTACTGTGGGACGATACCGCACTCCTCTAGGATTTTACCAAATGGTCGAGGGCGGTTGTTCACACAGGCGTGGCCTTTCCATAGTATTCACCACCACGACCAGATCTGGCGTTTTTAATCCTTTTATTGAGTTGATTTTCAACTTCAACTTTGAACGATTTGAACACTTCTGGTGATTGGGACTTTTCATGAATGAGATAAAGGTAGCCATAACGTGAAAATTAAGAGTATAAACGTGATCAATATTATTAGCCATTCCGTGAAACACGTGAGGAAAATGACCACAAATATCTTTATGTATCAGTTGTAAGACATCTGTAGCCCTATTGGCACCAAATCTCCTTGTGTTTGTTTGTTTTCCTTTTATGCAATTTGTGCAAATTTCAAAATCACCAAAATCGAGGAATGCAAATCGTCGACCCTGAAGCCTTTCAATTCTCACTTTTGGAGATGTGACCCTAGCTCTCATATGCCATAATGATAAGAATTCTCATCGGTTAATTTTCTTTAACACCTTGAGTGCTTAATTGCAAGGAGTTTCATGATATGAAGCAATTGTATCAAGCATATAAGGTTATCTACATAAGATAAAAGAACCCGATTACCAGCCAAATTTGAATTCGAAAAGACTAAATTTATTATTTCCAAAGAACAAAGTATATTAATTGTCGATATGGAAATAGAAACCAAATTAGGTAGAAGGACGATTTTTAACATATGTCTCATTCAAATCCAAATAAGTACGATTTTAATAATAACACAAATGTCCCGATTGCGCAAACTTCGACCTTCTTGCCATACCTTTGCAAAGATGTATCTTTCACCATCATTTGGCTTTCGGTAACTCAGGCAACCCTGCATGGACACATTGATGTGAGTGGTTGCACGAATCTATCCACCAAGTGTGTTTAGTCTAGAAGTCAAATTAACCTCGGAGAGCGAGCTAGATTAAAGTGTACCTTTCTTTGCGCCAAGCATGATAGTTGGTACATTGCTTCTTCTTATGTCCTGGCTACGAAAAGAAACAATCATCGACCATTTTTCTTTATGTTGTTTCTTTGATGTGGAACCTCTACGACTTCTTTATCCTTCTTTCTTTTCTTCCCTTTATCCTTGGAAGTCTGAGTCAAGCGAGCACTTTACATCTTTTCTTGCTTCAACATTTCCTCTTCTTATGATGTAGAGATGAGCTCATTAAGAGACCAAGTCTCGGCTTTTAGCGATTGTAGCTACTTTAAATTGGCGAATTGTGTGGGAAGAGATATCAACAAATACGCTGAAAATCCTCGAAAGTCAAGTTTATGTGCTCTTAACTTTGAAGCAAGATGAGACATTTCCATAATGTACTCCCTAATGTTCTCATTACCTTTATATCTCATTGAGATGAGATTTGCTAGAAGTGTACTTGTTTCAGACTTTTCATTCTTGGCAAATCTATTCTTAATTTATTCTAGGAACTCTTTGGTTGTCTTTATCGTTTCGGATATTGTGCCCCTGAATGCTTCTGGAATGGCCTTCTTAATGATCATCAAACACATGCGATTTGACTTCTCCCATCTTTCAATATCCCTCTTTTCATCAGAGGAACTTTCAACAGTAAGAGGTGCGGGGAGAAGAAGCCATAGCATGAGGTCGAGATCCATGACAGAACTATTTGGAGTTCTCATGCCATGTCTTGAAGTTGTGCCATTTAGCATAGGAATAAGAATTAATGCTAGCATTAATGTTAGAAAGTGAAGCCCAATGGCGAGATCGAGAGAACAATAAACAAGCAAAAACAAACTCAAATAATATGCAAAGCAGAAAAATAAATTCAAATAAAGAGCAAATCCATCTCGAAGATATCGAGACGCTCAGTAATATTTTATCTTTGGATAAAAAATATTAACTAGTAAAGTGATATCTTGGTGGCAGTAATAAATGCGATAATAAGAACATATCGAATGATAAATCTTCCTTTGGGCGATTTATTATTCATATGTAAAATGAATAATAATTATTACGCATTTATTACCCACGGTGTACATGCAATTATGTTAAATATTAATTTTCCTTTAGACGATTAATATTCATAAGTTACGAACAGCGTAATCTTTGTTATATTTTTGAAATAAATTTAATTTGCCGCAAAAAGTATGGTCATTTGGTGACATATTGTGTTAATTAACTTATCTCAAAATATACATAAACACCTATATTTGAATGTAAATTTTCGTAAATACAACATGCTTGATAACATATTTATATTTAAATCACCAACTAAAACATTCGAGTTGACCTTGACTATTGTGTGTGTGTTTTATCGTGTGGCCTCTTGAGAATGCCGATGCTTTCACGTTTGTATTCTCTCTTAGGGAGGAGCTTCCTTTGTTGATAGGTTTCCCAGCTTCATGCGTAGTTCATGTACCCTTAGGGGTACCAATGCTCATTGTCCTTTAGGGACATGAATCCATGCTAATTGTCCTTCGGGGACAAGTCAGTTGGGCATTTACCGGTCGGGATCGAGGAAAAATAATAAATAAAATTTTTTTTTCTAACATATTCTCAACAATTCAACATGAAACCGCTCTGATATCAAATGAAAGATTTTAAAAAAAATTATGTGAAAATCATCACCTGAGAAAACGGGGAACATTCATATTGAATCATCAATAATCGAAATCACAGTTCTTGAATCGTACTGAATCATAACAAAATATTGAGATATCGAGATACGAGTGCGAAACTTTATGATCTTAGGATCGAATGTCTAAGGCTTTATGATCTTCAGGACTAATCGAATGCGGCTATGTCTTGTATCTACGCTGGTTTTACGTTTTTAAATATTTATACGACGATGGGAATCGGAAAGAAAGCTTTGTGTGATCCCGGGGCTGTGACCTGTTATAACCAAATTGTGCGTATGAGCAGTCGCGATTGTTAAATGTTCTATTTAGCACAAATGCGTAAAAATAGAAATTCGCTTGTCTCTACACATTCATGTCCACACTTTATAATATATTAATTAAGGCCCCCAAAATTTAAATTAATCACTTTAATTATTCTTTGTTTGATAGCCTATAATTCACATTTATTTAATATATCAGCCCGCATATTGATTTTACTCAACATACCAAGCTCTCTAATTCCATTGAGCTTCTCTTCGTCAAATCACGTACAATGGAAGAAATTTACACCTCGAGCACCTTGATTTTGAGGATCTTTCCCTACAAATACAACACAAGAACCACATTAAACATTACCATTGAATAATATAAATGAAGAATAAACATTTATCGTTGTAGGATGTAATTAATCACCTCACTACATGACTGTGGAAGATACCCTAATGTTTCTTTTGGACTTTATCCATTTATGTATTATGGTAGTATATTCACTACTTATGATAATATATTCATTAGTTAAGGAAATACATTGACTTATTAGTTATGGTAGTATATTCATTGCCCAAGGTAGTACACTGATTAGTTTTTATTGTACATTCACCATTATGGTTGTACATAGCAAATAAAGTTATATTGAAACAATACCTAGTTTTACAACATAGCATTTCGTAAAAAACATGCCACCACAAAGTTAAAAAAAGCACATTTAACTAAAAAATTTATTTTCCAAGAACCGAACATTATTCAAAACAAATAACACAAAAAAAAAAAACCAAAAACTACATTTGAATCACAAAAAAAAAAAAAAAGAACAACTAATAAAAAAGAAAAAAAAATCAAACTTTTATCCATTCCCTTTGAAGGATGGTGTTCCTTTGAGCGAATAATGTCATATGTTGATGAGCGAATGGAACCACGAAATCACGTTCCCTTTGAAATTCGAAGATGGAGTATTGGATTACGTGAGAGCGTGCCTTTGTATATGAGCAAATGACATCTGTGGAGAAAGAGGATGTTTGGGAAGGAGAAGCAGAAGAATCGGAGAGGACAATGGTTGGGAGAAGAATGGAACGAGGGAAGAGAATGACCAAAATATTGTTTTTCCTTGTTTTTCTTAATTACAATTGGATTAATGAGAAATATTTTTGGTTTTCAAATTTGCTCATGTACTTTTTGTGCAGATTCATGATTATTTTTTAAAAGAGTAGTCCGAACCATAGAAATCATATTCTTATTGATATATGTGTAAATATTTTGAAATTAGTAACCTAATACATACTTTTCCTCTTTTCTTTCCCTTCCATTTTACCATCATTTTTATCATTTGCATGTATAATAATGACATGGAATCCAATAAGACCTAGCTCAAATAGTTAGAGTCTAGAATGATATGGGGAAGGATCTAGGATTTAAGTTTTTGGAAACAAATTTGTGAGGAATAGAAAGAATACTAAGATGAAATGCAAAAATGAATAGATATAAAAAACAATTATCATACACCATAATAAAAAATGCCTCCATTTATTAAAGAAAAATTGTATTCCCACTACGATTCCCACCACTAGTTAATATGACACACATACACTTTTGACATTTTTTTCTTTTTTGGGACTGAAAATCACTTTTCTAAAGGAAGGAGATATAGGCCTATTTGGTTCCTATTAAAAATTGTTCTTAGGAACCGTTTTTGAAAATACAAAGAACATAAAAAGTGTTTTATAAAAACTCTTATTTATTTTTTAAATTTAGGGTATGTTTGGTTTATATTTTTTAAAATTGTTTTTTGTTCAAGGAAAACATGTTTGATTTTCAGATTGTTTTTTTTAAATAAACAAACACAAAAAATATTAAATTTAAATAACAAGCAAGAGTTTCGAATAGCATCTTTTTGATGTTCTACACGTATTTTAAAAGCGATGCCCCAATTTTATGTTTTTAAAAATAAAAATAAAAATAGGAATACAGCAATGTTTTCTTTTATTTTTGAGAAGCTAACAGTTTGTATAATGAAACTAGCGTAGTATTTTTGTGTTTTTTTTTTAAGTTTTTAAGGCAAAAAAACAAACCAAAACCAAACATTTTTCCCTAATTTTCTTATTCTTCTTATTTTTGAGAATAGAAAACAATTTTCATCTACTACCATCTAAACCCTTTCAAATCCTTAGAAGACTGATGCTAATATATCTTGAAGCATGAACCATTGCTAAGGTTGGGCCTCTTTAATTTCGAAGAAAGACAGTCATATTCGTTTCATGCATGATAAATTACATTTTTGGAATGAGTATTGGTAAAATAGTGACTAAAAAAAGAGAGATTTAGGGTTTATTTAGTTCCTATTTTTTAAAACTGTTTTTTATTCTTTAAAACAAAAAGAATAAGGAAAATATGAAAAACTAGATTAGTTCTTTTTTCTTCGTTTTTTTGTTCTGAAATTTTTAAAAACTACAGAAAATACCAAATTCAAAGAAAGAATAATTTCAAACAACACATATTCACTAATTTTTAAAAAATTATTTTCAAGAACAATTTCCAAAAACATAACCCAACTTAAATAGGTAGCATGAGGTCCAGCCAAAAGTGGGGTGTGCAAAATTTAAATGGGTAGTGCGGAAGTGAGCAGAGCGTGACATACATAGCTGGCAATAAATTGGGGTGAGGGTGGGAAGGAATTAAGGCAAATGGGTAGTACGGTTTATTTAAAAAATAATATCTAAAATACAATATTTTTAATTTTATGGTCGTTTTTACTAATTAAGAAAAAGATAGTTAAAAATCATATTTTGAAGAAATGATTTCTTTAATCTTTAAATATCTTCTTTTGGAAAGGCAATTTCTTATAATTTATTCTTGATTTAGAAATCGTCTTTTCGAAAAATAATTTATTCAAAAAAACTACAATATCATCTTTAATATTTTAAGTACATCAATTTATTACTAATTAAAGAATAAAAAATATATAACATATATATAATAATATAATAATTTTAAATATATATTATGAAATTATATTATAAGAATTTGTTTTATGATATAATTTATTATACAAAATAATTATGTATATTATTATTTATCAAATAAGATGTTAATATAAAAAATATGAATATTTTGATCGTATCTCTTATTATTTTTTTTACTTATGGATTAAGAAATAACTATTATCAATTTGTTAGGTGAAATTTATTAAAAAATCATAAACAAACTTATCAGCAATTTTATTTTTAATAAATAATTATATGTAAAAAATAATTATGTTTAATTTTAATTTTTTAATAAATAAACTCTTAAATACTATTCTTTAATTAAAATTTAACTATAAGACTTTTTATTTATTAAATAGTAAATTAATTTTTTATTCTTTAATTAGTATAAAATGATGTATCATTAAAATATTAAAATTATTAAAATTATTAAGATAAAGATAAAATATATTTATAATAATAACTATAATTAAAATTGTTTTTTCAAAAGATAATTTAAAATATTTTTTGAGCAAATAATTTAAAATAATCTCAATCTATAATATATTAATAATGATAAATATAAATTCAATTGATAATGCTTTATCCAACATATTTATTTTTCAAAAAAAAAAGCATCAATATATTTATAATAACTTTATCATTAAATTATAATATAATAATTTATTATCAAGTATAAAAAAGGTTGTTACAAAGATTTAAAAATAAAAAAATGAAAATGATATTATAAATCAAAGACGAGATGCAAAAGAAAAGGAAATAACATAAGAAGAAATCGTCTTTCCTAAATACGATATTGGAAGATGGAAAAGAAAAAAAATTGAAAAATAAATTAAAAAAGATAAAAAGAAGACCGAAAAGAAATTGTATTTTAGATATAGTCAAAGCTTTTTTTAGAAGAAATGATGCTGGCATGATTTAAATTAAAAAAATAAATCATTGAGGAAATTGTTTCTTCAATAAGCAAACTCATTTTTTTAAAACATAATTTTCAAACATCTTTTTCTAGTAAATAAAAACTGTCGTTGGAATTATTATTTTTAGATATTATTTTTTAAATAAACAATATATATAGGAAAAACCCGGCAAAGATGCTTCGACTGTCTGATACGTGCAATTGGGCAAGAGAAACGACCTCCTCATGATGTGATGAAAATCGCGAAACAAGTGAGACCATTTCTGATTGAAATATTAAAATATGATTTTTTATTTTTCTTCCCTCTCTTTTCATCTCTGAGCCAACCTGCAGTTCCCGATGAGGAAGGGAGGGTGGGGAAAGTAGTGGGGGGGGAATTAAAATGATTTAAATATTGTTTGGTGACTAAAATATAAGAATTATAAATGGGGATGTGGGGGAGAGAAGATAAGGTGGTGCAACTGTGATAATGCAAAGTAAAAACACCCACCCAACAGCAATATCTCCGCTTGGATTCTTTTTTATCCAATCGAACCTCTTGCAGAGAGCATGTCCCTTTATTCATGTCATCTTGACAAAAAAATAAAAAATAAAAAGATAAAAGAAAAGATAAAAAATCTGAAACCTTCTTTCTTTTATTATTTTTTAATCCGCTGAGACAGCATCTCTTCTCCTCACTCATCTCATCTGGGACATTGCTTTGAAATCAGGGTGCGGAGTGTGTCTTGGATTGCCGCTGCAGAAAAAGGAGCTCCCTTCTCCCAACAACACATGTTTTTTTTTTCTCACTTTCCATCCTCCTCTTCCCCCACCTCTCTGCAAACTCCCAACTCTCCTCTTCATTACTCTTTTCCCATATTCAAACCATATAACATATTAAGGACTCTCCTTCCAAAGTTTTTTTTTTTTTTTTTTTTAATTTTTATCCACTTTGCATGTTATGTGGTAGTATTTCATTCTTATAAGAATTTGAGCCTAAAATTTCACATAACCCCTTCCGCCTACACCTCTTTACTACTTTAGGTCACATTTTAAAAAAGCACTCTCCTTCCAAGTTAACCAAATTAGAGAGAAACAAGAAATTGGAGAGAACTGTGATGTGTCTACATTCACAAAACAGTGATTGAAATTTTCATTTTCATTAAATAGAGTTATATTAGAGGATATTTATAACAACTTATAAAATTATAAAAATACCCCTATTCCTTGTACAGGTATTTGCAGCTTGCTCCATTACGATATATACTTACTTTTCTCAATAAGTATGTTTTCTTCCGAATATGAGTCTTCCTCCAAATATAAAGCCACATACTACAACACTTCCCACATATTAACTTAGTTGAGTAAGACCCTAAGGGCTCTCCTTCCAGGATTAACAAAAACAATTTCTTTCAAAGTGTCATGTCACATATTAGGCCGATTTCTAGACCCCCATAAGGCATGTTTTTGGTTATTAAATCTAATCAACCGGAGAGAACGAAGCCATATATGGTAAGCAAATTGTACAGAATTATTATATATAAAATACAACGTGCACATGCGCATAAGATAATGTGATAGATTATATTATCTTTACCATCTCATGCTCATTGCTTCAGTTGACAATAGCCAGCGTAATTTGGAATATTGCTCATTTTTTTGTCCATTCAATCTTGTGGAGCAAGTCCTAATTTGACATGGTATTCCATTATTGATCAGCCACTAAGAACAGCTAGCACTCACAAGGGTTGCACCCACTTCTTTAATATCACAAGCCATTCCAGTGAAACATATTGAATTTACTTGCAGACTTTCTACGTGCATGAATGCCTCTGCTGGATCTTTTCTTCTTCTTCTTCTTCTCATTTATCTGATTTGAACTTTGAAGTCATTTAAGCTGCGGCCAATACACTCATTTAGGGGGGGCGGCCAACGCATTTAAAGCACTGCCCTTCCTACCAAATCAAACAATATTAAAGTCGCCATAATTCTTAATTCTATCAATTAGTTTTTGATGTCCCAGCGTATACATCACCTCATTATGTATAGGTGGGGTCTACCACTACAGAAACAAAGCTCAGGGCTTGCTACTCCTTGAAATTTTAAAAACAATAATAATGAAGAACTTAAAAAATTGTTACTTTAAAATTATTATCAACATTCAGAACTTTTCGTATTGTATTGTTTATTCGGAAAGAAGTAAAATATTTTTAAACAAATACATGATATGCTATTAAATCTGTACAAGAAATAATTTATTAATTAGAATAATATATTGAAATTTATTTCAAATGCAAGATAAATGTTAATTGTCTCCGAGAAAGGTCCAACCTTTTAGTCTTTTAATGATACGAAGGACCTTAAAGCTAAAATTAATTCTTCTTTGTCCTAACTATAATTCTTTATAATTTAATTATAAGCTAGCAGCTCTTGTGATACGATTCAATTGGTAAAAAGGTGGGAGGGGGAACGGAAGGTTGTCAAAAAAAAATAAAAATAAAAATTACAAGCTAGCTTGTAAGGGGTGGCTGAGTAAGGCATAGTTCACAACCTTCATCCCCACTGCCCATGGTAAGTCTGTTATATACTTACATATCAAATGCAGCCAGCACAACACAAGCAGTTCCATCAGAACCTGATCCATCTCGAAAGGCGTTCCCGTTCAATGAGAGGAGGAGCTTTAGGGTGTAGCTGCAGAGTTTCAGGATAATATTGGATTCTATTATAATATTATACATTGACAGCCCATACAGAGAAGACCCGACCCGAACTGGCAATTCCATTTTCCGGGCTGCATCATTGCCAATTGTACTTACCGGTGGTTTGGTAGGAGGGGATTCTATCGCCGGCGACCCGCCGGGAAATTATCTCATTTAAAGGGGTGTGGTGAGACTTCTGACTCCTGTCATGTGAGTGGGGTTTTAGGGTTTTTAAAGAAAGTAAAATTAAAAGCAAAGTGAGACTTCCACTCTTCCCACTTAAATGTATTTATAATAAAATCTTGATAGGGAGGGAAAAATTGATTCATGCACCCATCAAAAGCAGTTATAGAAGAAGAGTTGGTAGATCTGGAACTTGTAGGCCACCATTTAATCTCTCTCTCAGCCTAGATGTAACACCTCTTCTGACAAATGCCTCTAGATAAGATGGTTAAAACCCATCTTCTGCTTGGATCTCACTGTTAATTTTTTCTCCATTCTCCAAGCTATAGCTAAGAGATATGGCCCACTGGTTCAACGGTGAGAATAGCACAAGTCAGTGAGCGTGTAAATGATGCACTTCCAGGCAGCAATCATCATATGCAATTTTATCTTTCTATCTGTAACCATGGAGGAAGATTGTTTGGGAATAAAGGAGATAAAGAGAAAAAAAAAAAAAAGAAAACCCAACAACTTTATATGATAATAAGACAAGGAGGAAAATGGAAAGGGCTTTTAAATATAATATAATATGTGGTATAATATTCAACTACTTGTTATATATAGTCTTGTTACTGGACTGATAGTGTGTACTCCCTTCCCGAAATATCACTATTTTATTCCTTTTTTCCCTTTCATTTCTTCTCTCCTTACTCTTACATTTCTTTTCTTCACTGCACATTCTGATAAAACTCCAAGTCTCCACCCCTCCCCTTTATCTTCCCCATCCCTCTGTACATCAGTTCTTCAGTACTACTCAGCTTTTAAATACTTTTTCGTTTTTTTCTCCTTTTCTCTTTATAAGAGACCATCAGTAGTACTGATATAAACCATGGATATTGACCTGTTAAAGTCTGGACCAGAAGATCAGATGGAGATGATGATGTTGCAGATGGACAAGCTTCCCGAATTCTGCGGGACTTATAATGATATGGCCGAATTGCCGTCAATGGGGTTTTCTGGAACTGCCAGTTCTACAATTACCATGCCTCAAATCTTTGATAGCCCACCCGCATTCATGAACTCTCCCTCCACCATATCTTTCAACGGAACCACGCCGCCGCAAGAAGTATCTGCGCCTGCGTTTTTATCCAATTCAGCGAGATGGAGGGGCTCCGGGGAATTATCCGGTGCGTGCGGTTTGTCTACGCCAGCTCAGAAGCGGAATTCCATGGCGGCGATGAGGGAGATGATCTTCCGGATTGCAGCCATGCAGCCGATTCACATCGACCCGGAATCAGTGAAGCCGCCGGGAGGAACGTGAAGATATCAAAGGACCCTCAGAGCGTGGCTGCACGTCATCGGAGAAAGGATAAGCGAGAAAATAAGGATACTTCAAAGACTAGTTCCCGGAGGGACCAAAATGGACACAGCTTCGATGCTGGACGAAGCAATTCACTATGTGAAGTTTTTGAAGACGCAGGTACAATCCCTGGAACGCGCCGCCGTTAATGATAAATGGCATTGGATTCGGTAACCATGTCTAATGGGAGTTGTTATCTTCCCTTCACAAACCATTACCAACCACAACCACCCCAAAATCATCACACCATTACCCGGATGCTTAATCAACTAAGGGATAGAGAATATCATGAGCTGGCTTTCTAAGCATAGTGCAATTTGACTTAGTGATATTGCTAGCTAGCTTGTAAGGTTGTAAAGATAGATCATGCATGGCTCTTATTCTCTTCATGATTAGGTTTGTGATCCATCTTATCTTCCTATTAAATAATTAGAAATCCGTGAATAGATATATAGCCCAAAGTGTTGAAACTTGTTGGGTAAGAGACTTGCTTTTTCTCTCTTTCTTTCTGTAATTGATATGTCCGGGAATTAAAAAGATTCCATGGAATAACAGCAGCGAAAGATGGTTCTTCATTTCTGTGTGTTTTAGACTCTTTGGTGATTTTTAGGGATAATAGAAGTTAATTTTTTTTTAAATATATGCATGCTACTGCACGTCTATGCATCAATAGAAATAGAAGGAAGTTTGGCAACACAAACTCCATCTCCCATGTCTTTAGAACTAGGGCATTTCATGATAGTTTTCAGGGAACATGGAAAACAGGGAAACCTGCTGGCCCGGTTTCCAAGAACAAGGAAGATGTAGAAGAGAAGAAGGGAAAGGGCAGCATGAAGGGAGTGGGGTTCCGGTAGTGGGTTGATTGAATTATTACACGTGTTGGATCCAGCTGTTGGGGGCGTGTCTGATTTTACTTTTGTTTGTGGGAGGGGGTTGGATCATGGATGGAAACGGCATAGAGGAGGGGTGGTGACTGGTGAGGGGTATCGCGGTGGCCCGTGGATGTGTTATTTTAAGTTTATTTATTTTGGCCACGGCCACGTCACATTCAAGTATTCAACTACGCATAGAGAGAATGCATGGGAAATCCACGTGAAGATCTGACAAATGCGGTTGCGGTGGGTTTTTAGGATTAGGCACCACCATGACGTCCCTGTCTCTCCCTCCCTCCCTTCTATTACAGGACACGTGAATACCAATCTTACGTGAATAACCACGTCCCTAAGTGGCTCTCTCTACCTATTATGAATTATCTCCTTATCAATTCTGCTTTAATCACCTCCTTTCTCTCCTAATTACTTAGTGATTACCCGCCTTTCACCATTCCCCTTATCGGCTCAAGGTCTGTTATACTTCCCCAACTTAATGCTGATGGGAAGGGTGGATTTGGACTGACAGTGTGACACCACCCCCACATATAAACATGCATTTGTCTCCCACTTATCCCATCTCATATCATGTGGAACTTAGATTTTGGTTGATAGTGAATCTAGAAAAACACTTGTACTATAGATAATTGTTACATGTGAATTACTGAATTTGGTCCGACCCAACTTAAAAAGTTTTGCCGTGTATCTTTTGAGAACTACCGTGATAGCAAAAAGATTTGACGGTAAATATGTTATGTAGTTAGGTTTGCGGTTTTTCTATGAATTAATAGCCACGGTAATCTATCCTTATATTAAATTTAGAAATCCCTTTTTCCTAGATGTTCCCTGTTTCAAAGGCCGAGGGCAAATGCCCTTCAAGAAATTAGTAAGTTGTTAACCATTATACTATCATGATCTTCCTAAAAATATTTATGCCCCTTTGGCTTTATTTTCGACTCGGCTAGTACCTATTTGAGGTTTGCATGTGAACATATATATTATTTGTTTTTGTTTTTTTTCTTGTTACCTATTTCCATTTTCTTTCTTTTTAAAAAAGTAAATTTAAAACTTTACTTTTGTGAAAAGTCGATAGTACTTTAGTAAGCCTTCTTGGTGGGAGAAGTATTGCTCTCAATGGGTATGTATGATATAAGTACTGTTACTCTGAAGTTTCTTCTCAATTTCATTTTCAAACCTTTGTTCCGAGGCCGTCAATGATCAGTAAAAATGGACTGCTCACTTGAATTCTTTCTTGATGTTAATCGCAACATGGCTCTGCTATATAATGTTGGAACAAAAAGGAGACAAAATTGCCTGGATTTCTATCAATCAAGACACTCAATTAAATTGGACATCTTTGCTTGATGTTGAACCGTTTTTAACAGTTGTTCTGAATGGGCTGGGCTTACAGCAAATACCTGTGAGTTAGTCTGTGGC
This sequence comes from Tetrastigma voinierianum, assembly GCA_016808115.1. Taxonomy (NCBI): domain Eukaryota; kingdom Viridiplantae; phylum Streptophyta; class Magnoliopsida; order Vitales; family Vitaceae; genus Tetrastigma; species Tetrastigma voinierianum. Next base: position 77,990 of record JAEQBH010005688.1, read on the forward strand.
TTGGTGAGACGCATTTAATCCATCAAGAATGAGGACATACTGCTGTATCACAAACAAACAAAATTGAAATAAATGCATGAAAGGAAAATAAGTGAGAGAGCTCTCAAACTAATTATTCTTGGTAAATGATTGTGCAAGAAACTTCTTATTAATCATGCAATTACAAGGGGGAAAACAATAGTTTGGGGCGTGTGCCTCAAGAAAGTTTGCCAATTTTTTTTTTAAAAAACATTTGATTAAAAAGCTTAAATGATCTAACATTTATAAATATGACAATATTCATTTTTTTTTCATGAAATTTAACCCATTTTTAACACATTGCTGTATAAATATTTACATACATATTGTAAAGAAATGTTATTTTATAGAAAATAATGAAAATGTTTTTATCAAAATGAAGTAAAAATTGATAGAAGGTTAGATTTCTAAGTTGGACTTTTAAAAGCCCTTTTAATTAAATAACCAAAGAGAGAAAGAGAGTAGATAAATTATAAAGATTTTTAATTTGCATTAAACTACTCAAGTAGTAAAAATATGAGATGAATATATTGGAGAATTAAGATTGAATGCATAACAAAGTATTACAATGTGATATGTAAATTAAGTGAATAGATGTAAAAAAAAAGGTATTAAACTCTAAATACCAACATAATGTATGAGTCATATGTGGACTATGAAGATAAGCAGATGGACTATGAAGATAAGCAGGAGATAATGAAACCAAAGATTATGAAAGAATTAATTTGTAGATGGTGGAGTATGTACTATGGCTGCTCCACTCAAAACTTCTCATGACATAACATCTTAGTAAAAAAAAAATTCATCATTTAATAATGTCTACCAGCTCAACCAAATAATTAAAAAAGCTAATTGATATTGGTGGCCATACTACATGTAGTAAGATTTTTATAATTAATTAAACAAGTATAAATGAGTAGGTATGAATGAAGTAAGATGATGCAGTCACGACGGGGAAGAATCCAAACTCCAAAATTAGAAATGATGAATAATGGAGTATCCACCGCTAACCTAGCTAGCCTGCATACAGATTTATATAGCCATCGCTAGAGCTATATATTACAAAATGAAGAGGAGCATAGGGTGGGTAGGTTTGCTTCCCATGGCAGGATCGAATGCAAGAAGTGCTTATGTCTCAAGAGTCATGCCTCACTAAAGGCCATTTATTCCTCCTCCCCACTCCGAATCCCAATCCAAACAAATCTAGTCTACCAGATACGCTACAAAATTCAGTAGCTTAAATTAGAAATGGAAGAAAATAAAAAAATGAAGATAGAGTCGAACAATATATGAGAAAGTAGAAACCCATGTGAGGACGTCCCACTAAGTTCCCAACATAGGGTTTTCCGGATTTCGGTAGGAGGGTAACCCTCTGTCCGTTAAATATACGGCATAGACCCTTCCATACCCAACTGCTCTCTCTGTACCCTCTTCTGACCTATCTTTATTTATCCCCACGTAAATCATGTTGGACAAACATGAATTCAATATGAATCAGATCTCTCCTTGCAGCACTGCCCAAATCTGGGACTGGAACTACTCCATAGGCATCCCCAGACTAATTTATTTAGATTTATTCTATGAGGATCGATCCATGCAAACAAGCACTAATTTTGTTTTCAGTGATTTTCAATATTATTAGTAAAACATGTCGAATGTTTCATACTTTATATGCTACTCTGCATTTTTAAGGAGGCCTGTATCATTGTACATGTTGAGATTCGTACAGTAATTAGTGATAAAATCTAAGAAAAATGAAAAATAAGAGTAACACATACATTTATGGAACCGGAACTTTCAATATATCTAGATAAGGTTACATATATAGGAGGATTATTTATAATAATCCTGAAGATGATCAATTTATACAAATATCCCTATATCTTGTATTTCACTCCCCTTGCTATGCTAAGATCAGTTCCGATATTTATCCATTTTTCTTCATAAATATAAGCTACATACTACAACAATATATAACAAGATTACCTAAACCAGTGACCAACCTAAAGAACAAATTGGGGCAGTGGTTTTTCTTTCTTGATGAAAAAGTGCTTATCAATTAGCTGAGTCCCCGACTTCATAAAGTATGAAGAAATTCGTGGAATGTTGGCTGGCACACTCTGAAAGAATAGTTACAGAAACCAAACTTAGGTAAAGCAAAAATTTCAAGAACATTCTATTTGAGCTAATGGCTAAATTGCAATAATTAATTTCATGATACCAATAATGCAAATGTATTACACTAGGCAAGAAAGCAGAATCTCTGCAGCACATTAATGCCAACTGATTCTGAAACCTGAAAAACTTGATCTCTCAAGTACTAAAGATCCATCTGTTACCTTCCTACGCCTTCTAACTCAAACCTTAATTTTGTTTCTTTCTGGAAAGATCTGTAAGATACTAAGGGTAAAAAAGAGTAGATTTATTCCTGGAATATAGAAAGGGTATGAAAGGTGTGGTAGCTTATGGATCACACCTCGCTCTATCATAAATGATAAAGTAAGCATAAGAAAACAAAAAACAGTGAATTAAGTTTGGTTGGTTGGATTAGATTTTGGTGGGGTCTTCAGGTTCGCAGAGGAGGATGCAATATAATATCTTAGCCAAAAATTCTTCCTCCTTTGATAAATTCTGCAGGTGAGATGTATTCCAACATAATCATCATAAAAGAATCCATGGAAACTTTGTCTGAATGCTGTTTGCAAACACTACCATTCATTTGGAGTGCTCACCACTCACTCCATGTACAATCCCAAACATACATATATGTAAATGAATTTCAATTGAACCAATATTCAATCTATTTGTACTACTGGTATAATCAAGTCGCTTCGATTGCTCAATGATAAGCTTTATTAGATTCCAAAAAACTCAAAGCTAAATTCGATTTGGAATTCGTCAATTTGTTTAGATGTTGGCTTCATTTCGAAAAATAATAATAGAAGGCCTGGACGCATGGGTACCAACAAAACTTCGATTAGTTAAAAATAATAAATAATTATACTTAAACTCGACTTAAAATTGATTCTACTCGATTAAACTCGAATAAATAATAAAACTCGATTAAACTTGTGAAACGAACGAATAAGATATTATAATCTTGAATTCATTTCCCGATAAGATACTCATCTTCGACGCGACTCAATTAACTCTTTGTCAGGTTAAGGTATTTACAAATTGAGCTCGAGTAACTTTACCCGTTTACACGGTAACACCCCAAGTTTGTACATGCATGCAAACCAATTTACCACCACACCCTATGCTTAATTTCATTCTCATTTTATCATTTCCCGTGGCGTCCAAAATTGAGAACATACTTTTGGTACGTCCTGGGATTCTGGTGTTCATTTATAAAAATAAATAAATAAATATAATAAAAGGATTTCTCATGTTTGTAAACACATGTTTCCAAAAAAGTATAAATAGCCTATCTAGTAACCATTGTCGTGATATTTTCTTTCCATTTTTTTATTCTAATCATTGTCTCATTATTGAAATAGATGTTATGTATAATTATTGTTATCATTTCAATCATTGTGGTGGTCATCATGCTAATTTAATAACAGGGATATATTAAGAAAAGTGTGAATGGGACTGGACTTTCGGGTTAATTAAATAAGGGATTGATGTTTAAAAGGTAGTGTTGGTTTTATATTTGGCAGCAGGTTGCTACAATGGCACTCAACGACGGCAGGTAGATCCATTGTCCCGTACAATCAAGCCAACACAGACGAGCCCATTCAAAGTGGGCCAATATATAGGATGGGCTGAGATTTGTCCCTTTAAGACCCGAGTAGAATAATAGAGCTTTAAAATGTCCAATGACCTCTCATTTTAGTTGAGTTTTAATGGGCTTGAGACCGGCCTTGCACGAAAATAAAAGGGAAAGGAATGGACTTTTAAAAACTACTCAATTTAAATAGAAAAGTTTACTCTAAAGCAGTTGCGACTAATATCAGCATGGATTGCTAAAATTCCCATTATACTTAACAGATAAACATGATTATAATTGGTAAATCGTAAACAGGGGAACAAGCGTCCGGCCCGTGATTATAAATTGGTTTACTTATTGCATGACTTATTCTGACATGTGTGGCCGATTTATTGCGATGAATAGTTGTATCGTGACGATTAGCGGTTTTCATGGGTTTCGTCTTTAACATTTTAGATTAGTCGGTATTTTGTTGTCTTACGAATGTTTTATTATCGTTTTAAAATTTTAACATTTTTTTTATTCTATGTTTCTAAGATTTGCCTTGCTACCCTTAATTAATAAATTTATCTCTTTTAAAGGTATAAGTGCTCATTTCACCCCCATCCAGTCCCTTCTTGATTATTTAATAATTTTTATATAATTTATTCTTTATTGAAGGAGCTTTTTATCAATTGTGTTAAGGGAAAATAAAAATTAAGTGCATTAATACCTACAATCAGGTTGGGTAACAAGAACAAGACAAAACAATGCTCGTCAGTTTTTTTATCCAATTGGAACCTATCAACGAAATCTATTAAATTGTTGCTTGCAAGAAGCAATATCTATTATCAAAAGTAAAGTGAAACTTAAGAATGACCCCTGATATGGATTTACTTGCATAATCACCTCATTAGACTTTCGCTGATTATCTCAGTTTTCAATGATTAAATTATTTCATTTATCACTAAGTTCAATGTTAATGAAATAAATTATTGTTTTGTTTGAAATTAGCCAGCCTGTTCCACCCCGCCAATTCTTGGGGTCCATTTTCATATTATCCCAACAGGTTACAGGAATAGTTTATGATAGGCCATAGCGCACACGCAATATACAGCCACTTTGTGAACATTTCAAACTCATCTCTTTTATGTGATGGATAAATACACTTGGGAACACCTCATGAATTGAACTGAGTTTCTCACACCTGTTTTCTAGGATGGAATAGAGCATTAGTCTGCGTCCTTGTAAAGTTAAAGCATCGTATGTTCTTCCCTGCCATCCTTCCCACCGTCTAATTTCTAAGAGTACTGTGATTGAAAATACTTACCTAACATGATTATCACGACCCACAATAGGATAGTGTCTCATATTGGAGTTTCAAAGAAAATTGAAAACTTGATAATCAATTATGAAATGTTGATTGGTAAATAGATGAAATAATAAAACTGTCACAATCAATTATAAAAATATTGCTTGACAAACTGATTGAGTGAACGGCAATGAAGATTTCGTGATAAATTCAAAGATTCTTTAAAGAAGACTCACACATTTTTTAATCCATAATTTTTTTTTCTCTTATTCTCATGACCCCATCTGTTAAATTTAATGACATCAAGTCGTCCCTTGATTTTGGATCAATGTAGAGTGGCTGCCCCTCAACATGTGTTTTGGTAAATGGTGGAATAGAAAAAAAAAAGGTACTTCGAGGATTTAACGTTGTAAGGTTGTTGACTAGTCTTCGTATAACTGCACTCAATAAATGATACTAATCAACCAAATCCCACAATTGAATTTGTCTTTGTAGAATTTGTTACATGGTTCGAAAACTCGGTTGAGTTCGGTAGTGATTCTATCAATTCGTCTCCGCCTTGAGTCTCATTGTGCCGATTCGGATACTAGATACGATACCCACTAGTGAATCGGTAAAAATCGAATGAATTAGTCGAGTTTTTGAGTTAAGCCGTCAGCTGATAAGAATTACAATTTTGGATGATTTCATCATCCGACGCTTCCTCCCATGATCAAAATGCAAAATATTATCAGACGAACCAAAATTCCTCTCGAAAGCAAAAACTACATGAATAAAATAGAATTTGTGGCACGAAGATAAAGAGAGTTATCGAGAAGATGGGAGGCAGAAAGATTCGACAAAGACGCGTTTGGGTGTGCGCTCGTCCTGGAAGGAGAAGCGGCCACCCGAGGGTGGGAGCCCAAGCGATGAGATTGGGGGCAGGAAAGAACAATAATTAAGTAGTATGAGATTTGAGATGGGGAAGAGAAGATCACGGAGAATTTGCGTAGATGATGATGGAGAGGTAGATAGAAGAAAGGCTTGTATTTATGACAAGCGATACCTCGTTTTCTCGGTAAGGAATACGAAATTGGGGGTGGGGCGGGCGAGGGGGTCGGGCGTCATTGTGGGTCTGACTGTGAGAGACAAGAAGGGGACATAGGAAGAGTTCAAAAAAACAAAAAATATCTTTTATTTTAAATTTTATATTATGATGGAAAATATTATAAAATATATTTGAAAAAAAAATTACGTTTTTACTTTTAACATGATTTAGGATTTTAAAATCTTTAAATTATCACATTTAATAAATATAATTTAATGGGTTTTACTTGTTATGCAGGTATTTTTTAAATTACATATTATTTATTAAATGTAAAAATGTATTTATATTTTAAAATAAGATTTATGGTTATTTTTAGAAAATTTAAATATTAAATAAGAAAATATATAAAATAAATAAATTTATTTTCTTTTTTATTTAATCTTTAACATGAAATGATAAATATATTTTTTTAAATCTATCTCAATACACTTTTACAAATACATGAAAAAATTATAATTACATATATATTTTTAGCATGAAATGATAAATAATTTGTTTTATTACATTTTTAACTTACTTAATTATATATATATTTTGTGATGCCCCAAATCTCGGGGTGTCAGTTGACATGAAATCGGCTTTGCGGAATACGCATGTCTCATATCGTAGAACCCATACATGAGTAAAATTACTGACGGCGTGTGATCTTTCACCAAAATACATCAGTATATTCTGTAGTTCGAGGGGATTAATCATCATTCTTATCTGAAACATATATTAAAATTTAAAATGCTGTCATGTTATACAAAAGTATACGCAACCAGTAATAGGCTTTCTTACCGAAAGCGGCCTCTAGTGGCGTCGTCCTCCGAACACTCACGTACACGATAATGATGCCGATAGGGTGAAGCGATGTCCGGTAGTGATGTCTTACACGTGGGTTACTCGTAGTGCGTATAATAGCAACGAAGCTAATATTTAAAAGCGAATCGTGATCCTGCTTGAGATGTCACACATATCGATCTCCATGTCTCGAGTCCACTCGTGGAGCTGCCAGCGCGTCACCAAACCAAATGTGAGAAAAAAACATTGTTTTCAAAACAAAAAGTTTTTGTTCTCCAAAAACATACACCAAGTTTGGTAAATCTATTAAACAACCCTCGAGGTGAATTGTGGGTAATTCTAAAAACAATCATCAGGTCGCCTTCGAGATGAAGCACATTTGAATGGCTCACGGCGATTCTTTGGAAAATCTTCGCAAATTCCTTTCCTGGTATTGATGCCTTTTCAATAGAAACTAAGTACAGAGAGAGAAATGGAATTCTTGGGCAGTTCGACTGGCTACGGATGTCGGACTCACTTTGCCAGCAAGCCAAAGGATCGCGGGGCTCGCGTTCGCCCTCTCCGATGCCTAAGTCAGTTCTTTCCGGTGGAAGAGAAGATCAACTACTTAGGGAATGAAGTTTTGTGCGTACCTTTCACCGATGGGGTGGCTGGTATTTATAGTGGATGATTTTCCCAATTGGATGGTGATAAAGACTCTCTCTTATTGGATGAAGGATTTTGTTTCATCATTTGTCGGATTAATAGGGATAATCGACGGTTATTGGAAATTATCCACTTCCTTGTGGTGGAGATTTGATTTGATTTATAGGATATGGGGCTGCTGGAGACTTCCGTGTTATCGACCTTGGGATGGATGGCCCCGGGCTCCGTTTTGGGTGTGCCGGGAAGTAGAACATTTTTCTTGGGCACGCTTATAAGTCTTCTTTCAATCCGCTTCTTGGACTTAGGAGTGGGCTGCTGGCCTTTATTTTTAAACCCGATCGGTTGCCCCCGACCCTTGGTTACGGTGGGCGTGGGCGAGGGGCACATATCGTTGAATTGAGTCACGACTTCCACGTGGTCGCTGGAATTTGGTTTGGTTAGAACTTTGTCGCTAGTCGAATGTCGTGGTAATGATGACTTTTGAGCTTTTCGCCTTATTCATACAATTCTTTCGAGTTTCTTTTGAAACGTCACCGGCCAGATTAGCATTGTGTTCACGATATTTGAAGCTTTCCTTCTCTGCGAGTTCGGGCTTCTTTTTTCTTGAAACTCGTCTGATCATTTGTTTAGAATTCTTTTGAAATTCTTTTGTCTTTACGCTTTGCTTAGAATTAGATCCGCACCGTTTATGTTCACCAGGACGGTGTCTTTCTCATAACTTTTGTCTTTAAATTGGTGCGGTCGGGGCTAGCAGTTGGGTTTTGGTCTGACTTCGGGGTATTCCGTAGGTCGGTCGTTCCTCTTCTTTGCATATAGGGGGTGATTCCTCTGTGGTTATACGGTTTAGGATGGAGCCGGTGGTGAGTCGATAAACAGTAAGTGGTTGTTATTCGAGATGCGAGAGAGGTCTCCTTCCCCAACAGGTAAAAGCGAGGATAAAATTGATGAGATTAAATACCCTGTGGGGTTTGAATATTTGAGGTCGGTAGTCACGAATGCCACGGTGGTGGGTCTGCGGGGTTGAACCTTTATATAGGGTCTTCGCAAGGCGATCTGAGGCCCCGTTTGGTGTCGGGTTTGGTCTCTGACGTATTGACCCTCTTTATATTGTTCAAGTGCGAGATGGTGTGCTTGAGATAGCCTTTAAGAATGACGCCGTTTTTCCTCGCATCCCTTTATAAAATTGGTTTCTGGCATTTCGCGTCTACTTATAGCTTATGACTTACGGGGTATTCTGATTGGGCTGCTAGTTGTCTTTAGGGATAAGGGCTTGGGTGTTCCCAGTATAGCTCTGTTCCTGGACCTCTTCAGCGTGAAGGAAGCCGCTGAGGGCTTCCTTTATTTATCTAAGCATTCTAGCACTCCGCTTATCATCTCGGACTCCTATCATCCCACAAATTTTGGAAAGAACGCTACTTTTTTGTCGGTGGCCGCCGTTGGGAGTATGATCCCGCGGTAGAGCCTGCACGAGGGCGTTCGGCTATGCGGACCACTCGAGAATCTCACGTGAGAGCTTTGTTTTGCTTTAGTTTGGTCACGATCTTCCACGGTTATAAAGTATCCCCCAACTTTGCATTGGTTGTGGCTCTTCGGTGTCGACCACGATCTTAGCCACGACGAGGGACGTGAAGTGGAAGTTGTGAGTGTCTTCACGTGCTTACTGAGCTTATCGAGTCGGACATTCCCGGGGTCTTAGGTTGCGAGAGTCTTCCCGGGCCTTCTCCCCAGACCTTCACTGTCCAGTTATGAAATTTTCCCTCACGAGGGGCCTCCGGGTTGTCAAGCCCACGCTCAAGGAGGCTTCAAGCTCGGGTGGAGGCGCGTTGTCCGGGGGTCTCGAGGGTGCGGCCGAGAGTCTCGTGACTCCCTTGAAGAGCCGTCCAGGCTTTAGGGTAAAACCCGGGTTGGGAGGTCTTAACTCGCATCGCCCTCTGCCGTGTCTGGTGCGGGGCAGAGTATTGCCGTCTCGGTAGGGGTTAGGGCGCCAGGTGTGCGACCTCGCTCTGCCTCTACTGCCAAGGCTAAAGATTCCTCGGGGAGGCCTACTGAACCTTCGTTGGAGGTTTATTCCCATCTCAGTTTGGAGTCCTCCTACGCAGAGAGCTGAGCCTCCTCTTTGGAATAGCGAGCAGGGAGGAAGCGCCGAGGCCCAATGGGGATGAAGGATTCTTGCTCTCTGATGTTGAGCTTCTTCAGCGCGTTCATCCATCCTTAGGTTCGATCTGAAGGTCAGTGCCACGCACTTTGTTGAGGAGGCTTTGGCTATCCCTACAGGGGTCGCCTCAGAAGTAAGTTCAGTGTCATATTTGTTTGCGCGATCTTGGCTTTGAGTTGCTTATTGACTCTATGTTGGGTATCGCGATGCTGACCCATCGAAAGTTTGGCAAAAGTGCGGCGGGCCGAAGCGGCGATGTCGAGTGTAGCTTCTGGCTAAGTGGCTTCTCTTACCTGAAGTGACTGCGACTCGGATACCATATGACGGAGGAAGCGTGAAGCTCAAGTTGACGGGGCATACTTGATGGCACGGCGGTACGGGTAGAAAGAGAAGGCTTCGAGATGGCTTAAGGTTCTTGGCGAGCTTCGGGAGGTCGAGTGGAGGCTGCGGCTGCGAGAGCGTCTACTTAATTGGCGGGGGATGGGGCTGCCGGGCTTCCAGAATGAGCGGTTAGTCGGGGAAGAGCTGCAAACATCCGGAATGAAGGCTGCGGGGTGATCAGGAAACGATTGCGAGCTGCTAGAGGTGGTCGCGTAATGGCGGTCTCCACCGGGCATAGCTACGTGATCGAGTTCCCAAGCGGAAATGATGAGATCTTGGCCGATGGAGTGCCGTCAGTTCGGGACCATGGAAGGCGAAGCCAGTGATTCAGAGACGGGCGATAACCAGATTGAGAGACGACCTGCTGATGTTGGATGGCGCTTTCCGGAAGAAGGTTCATTGCTTCTGGCGGTTGTGATGCGACATTCCTAAGCGGCCGGAGCGAGAAAAGTCCTTTTCCACTTGGCCCGCTCACGGAGAGCCGGTGCTGGCCCGAGGCTAAGCTCCCTTCTTCACCTTGCTCCCCAATCCGCGCCTAACGTGATCCTCCTTATGCAATTTTGCTTGTTTTTTCTTTTTTTCTTTTTTACCTTGTGGGCTTTGAACGGGATATATGTAATGTCATTCTTGGCTTTGAAACTGATGGATACCCGATTTTCCTCTTCGCTTTTACCCATAATTGCGTTCCTTGTCTTGCTCTACAGGCCCCGACACGGCTCTGGGATTCTGGCCTTAGTTAGTGGTTGAGGTCTTGGGGCCCGAGGTACGCTAAGGCTACATGGGCTAATACTGTTTGACGGCTCTGAGCTCTGAGCCTTAGTTGTGATTGAGCTCTTCGAAAGCTTGAAGCTAATGAAGGGCTCAGTGGGCTAATCTGCTGAGTGAGACTAGCTCTGGGCTACAAGCCCCAGTTGAGTAGTTGTGCTCTTCAGAAAATTGAGGCTGCTTGAGCTCCGTGGGCTAATATGCTGGTGGGCGGCTCTGGGCTACAAGGCCTTAGTTGAGTGGTTGAGCTCTTCGAGCGGCCGGCGAGCTCAGGTGAGTAATATGCTGAGTGAAGCGGCTCTGAAATTTCCTGAGGCCTTAATTGAGCAGTTTAGCTCTTCGAAAAATGAGTTGTTGAGGCTCCGTGGGCTAACCTGCTTGAGCTGAACTGGCTCCTAGGATACAAGACCTTATTTTAGTAGTTGAGCTCTTCGAAATTGAGCTCTTGAGGCTCCCAGTGGGCTATCTGCTGTTTGAGCGGCTCTGGACTCTCTGAGGCCTTAGTTGAGCGGGTTGAGCTCTTGTGTGCGAGCTCAGTGGGCTGTCTGCTGAGATAAGGCTGGCTCTTGGGCTCTGAGCCTTAGTTGGCTTGATTAAGGCTGCCGATTCGACTCTTGAAGCGGCATAAGAGCTCAGTGGGCTAATACAAGTGAGGCTGACGCTCTGGGCTATGGGCCTTAGTTGAGTAGTTGAGCTCTTCGAAAATTGAATTTGCTGGGCTACGTGGGTATCCACACGAGTTGGGGCGGCTCGCAGTTCTGAGGCCTTAGTTGAAGCGGTTGAGCTCTTCGAAATTGGCTCTTCGGGCTCGGAGTGGGCTAATTTGCTGAGGTGAGCGGCTCTGGGCTCTGAGGCCTTAGTTGACCGATTGAGCTCTCGCTTCGAAAACTAAAACATTGAGGCTCGAGTGAGCTAATCTTTTGGTAGAGGCGGCTCCTGGGCTACCAGGCCTTAGTTGAGCAGTTGAGCTCTTGAAAATTGAGCTACTGAGGCTCAGTGGGCTAATCTACTGGTGAGGCGGCTCCTAATCTACAAGCCTTAGTTGAGCAGTTGAGCTCTTCGAAAACCGAGCTGCTAAGGCTCCGTGGGCTAATGTGCTTGAGGGTGAGATTGGCTCTGGCTCTGAGCCTTGGTTGAGCGGGTTGGAGCTCTTCGGCTGGTGGCGAGGCTCGGGTGGAGCTAATATGCTTGATTTGAACTTAGCTCTGGGTTACAAGGCCTTAGTTGGCGGTTGAGCTCTTGGCCGAATTTCTTGAGGCTCGTAGGCTGTCTTTGGTGACGGCTCTTGGGCTCCTGAGGCCTTAGTTGACGGTTTAGCTCTTCGAGCGGCGCGGAGGCTCGGGTGGGCTGTATGCTGGCCCGGAACCCCGGCTCTCGGGCTCTGGGCCTTAGTTGAGGCGGGTTGAGCTCTTGAAACTAAACTCACCCAGGAGCTCCGTGGGCTGTGCTGGGCGGGATTGGCTCCTGGGCTCTGAGGGCTTGGTTGGCCCCGGTTGGGCCTCTTTGAGCGAGGCTGCTTGGGACTCCAGAGTAGGCTATGCACTGGCGAAGCGCTCTTAATTTCCTGAGGCCTTAGTTGACGATTGAGCTCTTGGCCAGGCTGCGAGGCCTCAGTAGGCTAATATGCTGGCCCCGAATTGGCTCTGGCTACAAGGCCTTAGTTAAGCGGGTTGAGCTCTTGAAACTAGGCGGCCAGGCTCGTGGGCTAATATGAGCGGGCGCTCGCCGTTTAGCCTTAGTTGAGTA
>JAEQBH010005689.1:0-102507 GCA_016808115.1 Tetrastigma voinierianum
CAACACTTGAAATAAAAACCGATCCCACATTTAGTCTTAACAATTGAGCAAATGACCTCGATTGACATATTTAAATTTGTCCTACATCCTTTTCATTCAACATGAACAAATAACTATTCAATGCCGAACAAGTGATTCAATATCTTGAATCATGAACTGATTCAACTTCTTGAATCATAAACCCTATTTAACTCCCGATTGGTTCCAGCACCTTGAACCATTATTAGATTGACACTTGAGCGAGTAATTTTTTTTTAAGAGGCGTTTTGTCAAGTGCATGTTAATTAATTTCAGCATGGTTTGGAAATCCGTGATTCCCGGAAATTTTAAAGTGAATAGTTCTAAGTTTTAGCTCACACATTTCTCATTTCAAACACATAAAGTAGCGTGTTGAAACAGCGCGACCTGCGAAGATGAACGACGCACGGCAAATAGCGGCGATCGACTGTGCGAGCGTTGTCGAGGTTCGAGCCGTTCTTTGTATTCCGCATTATGGCGTCGAACGTCGTGATGTTGGCGGTCGCTTGCGTTCGCGATGTCACCGCGTCGCGACGTTAGAATGATCCGGCTTTACAAAGTCGTCAAGTCGCTTCCGTCATAAATCGTGATATCACGTCATCATCATCACATCCAGAGTCACGTCATGACATCGACGTCGCGGCGTTGCAAGCGTCCGCGACCTCCCCAGAGTTGGATGAATAATGTCATGATGTTGCTGGAATTTATGAGCAACGTCGCGAAGTTGGGCATGAGCGCGTCGTGGCGTTCTTTGGGTTTTGACGAGGAGAAATGCAAAAATCGATCTTTGGGACTTTACTCAGCTTCCAGTTGTTCCTTCTTTATATTAACCATCCTAGATCATCTTATGACTATCGCCAGAACAACTGCTGGATCTAAACCTTTTCATACCAAAATTTCATTTCAAAACTTTTGAAAACATGGGTACCAAAAACCGAAAACTCTCAACAATAAATCGATTTTGATGCACACAAGGTTGATTTGATACCATTGAAGGGTTTCGTGGGTGGAAACACTTTCGATGCGTTAATGAAAAAAAATACAAACATCTGGGACTAAGTAACATCATCGGTTCTAAGCGAGAGAGAAGGGTGTAGAATTACCTTGTGTCGGTTCCAAAAACCGAGTTGATGGTCGGAAGCGACTTTAGACTAGCGGGCAAGTCTGAGTCCGCCTCTAACGGTATCCCACTTGCGAAGAGTGGGCTAGAAAACCTCCCCGAGGAAGCGGTCTCGAAGGAGGGTCGATGCTAGCCAAGTCTCGATCCAAATAGGAAGCCAAAAACCGGATCTCAATCTAGAACACTATTGGAATGAAACAAATTCGATTTTTCTCATGAACTCCCTTTTTTTCTCAAGGTCATCAATCTTAATCTGGGACTCCATAAGTTTCCTTATATGAAAACCCTATCCTATTAAATATTCAAACTTGTCATCTAAGTGATGATAGTTCGCATCCCCATACGTTATGGCGGGATTCCACAGGCCAAAATTTGGGAGTCTGAGACAAACCTATTGTCTCTCTAGCGGCAGTTTCGAACGAGATTCCCACTGATCTGTTTGTTAATTCATGAGAATTAACTCCCTCATAATTTGGATCACATCCAAAATCCATTTTATATCAGCCCACACTCTTCTAAGTGTGTGACCCGTTAGGTTCGGTTATGTTGTACTTGATTCAACCATTGAATTAAGCAAGTCGAGGTGGTATCTAGCAACACATGAGACCCTGGTGATCGAGAGAGTTAGTGGTCGACTACATGCCCTTCCCGTAGACAAAATCTCTGTGCAATTAGTCCTTTCACCAAACTATGCCCTACTTGTTGAAGCATGTGATGATTGTGTAGCTCCACTAGACTAGTTAACCACACACATTGATGATGTTGATCTTGTCTGGATTCATCGCTCCAGCCTTTATGCACTTAGAGACACTTCTCAAGGCATTTTCACTCTGGCTTAGATTCGAGTAATGATTAGACAAGAGGCCTTAGGTATACTCTCATCAACAGGGTGGCAAATCCTGGCTTCTCAATTACCTCGACACTGTGGCTTATTGATCATATCTGATGAAGACCCACTAAAGGCCAAGCAGTGGTTGAGGTCGAAATCTGAATCGTATCCAAGATATCTTTGAGCACCTCAAGTCTTTGGATACTTGCACCATTGTTGTAATGAGACAATCATCTACATTTAAATAGATGATCCATATGATTCAATGATATAAGTCTCAAATGTGCTTCCTGGCAACAGCGTCCACCACGCCAACGCTTTGATCAAATCTTGATCCGCAGTTTATAAGATCTCTTTACTTGATCCAATCAAGGGTATGACGTAATGCTAGTCTGTCCGGATCAGCAATGTCCAATCTTGTTGATCCTATGACTAGGGATAATTTAGACACTAACATAATTGCACATGATAGGAATCTTATTATCATGATCCCATCATGATTTCCTTCATGATATGTTATGTATCCCATGGAACTATTAATTCGAATTAAGATCATATCAATTCAATGTATGAATATCAAATTAACGAAGAAAGCCCTTTCATATTAAATAATATATTTGTGTATTACAATAGTGCTAATGATGCCTTTAGATCACTTCTCATGATACTCTATTCACAGATCAGGACCATACTCTTTGGCTCTAACAAGACTAATTGCTTCTTAATGAAATTGTTGGGTACGTATCTGCCACCGTTGTATAGTTTATCTCTATCTCCACTATGTCCCGTGCTGCATGGAATACCCTCGAAAAGACATATGCCTCTCCTTCATACGGACGGATCATGATCCATCACCAAAAACTTACCAGTCCTCCATAAGTTAATCGGATTATTATCGACTATATGCAAGATGTCAAATGCACCATTAACTCTCTTGCTCTTATAAATGTCTCACATTGGCTTGATGAGCTCTGCATTCTTGTCTTAAGCGGACTTGAACCCTATCATGACAATATCCTGCCCTCAGAGTTCGGGAGCTCTAATTAATTTTAAGAAATCGTTTAAGCAACTACTCAGTTATGAGGCCCAGCTGATTACTTGACACCCTTCATGGCCATAGCAGTTGATATTGTCCCTTCATCAAATGTGATTGAACACGGTAATAAGCCCAAACCATAATCAGTCTGAGTCAGTTATGAAGCGCACCTTAAACCTACAATACCACATGACTACCACTCCATGTTCTTGGGCCTCAGCCCCAGCGTAGTTCGACGATAGTCGCTACCTCGGCGTTTTCAAATTTGTGGTATAATCGAGCACTCTTGCTAGTGTAGTTATCTATCTACCTTAACACCCCATCTCTGTACATACCCTCACCATACTCAGCGCTCGACCTTCAACATGCTATATTTTTCTCTGGTATTACTATATTCTAAACTAAATTCTATAAGGGTTGGGTCCTAGCAATTCAATACTCTCACCATGTGACCATAGATCTTGCTACCTTGGCCCTACATGAGTTGTACATCACCTTGGACAATTTTTTTATTGGTGATGGTACAGGTTTATCTATTGCTAATATTAGTTCTTTTATGCTTACCTCTCTACCTACACCATTACTATTCTGGAGTGTTACATGTGCCTTGATGTCTAAACAGCCCCAGTCTTGCCCTTTTGTCTTTGATAACCCTATTAATGTCCTATTTTTTTACTCTTTCTTCCAAGCGTAGGATCGTCACATAAGATTCACTTTGGTTCACGGCTAGCGTAGAGACAATGTCTATCTTGGCGAAGTCAGTTTCCCGCCCAGTCTTCCGCCTTAGTCTGTCCTCTTTAGTACAGTCTTAGTTTTCAGATTATCTTCGCACAGCATAATCGTCTTGGTCATCGAATCTTCCTTATTTTCCACAAATTTCTTGTACCAAACATATTCCTTTGCAAATGAACACTTATGTTCATTTTCATGTACCTCTTGCAATATTAATAAAAGCCACAAATTACCTTTTGCTAAATCAAGCATTACTTCTTCCTCTCCTCTTGATATCACTTTTTCTTTATGTTTGGACCTCACCAGTTTCATCTTTTAATGGTTTTAACTACTATGTTATTTTTATTGTATTACACAAAAATGCTGGCTTTACCCTTATGTAGGAAATTTGATGTTCATTCAACCTTTTTCGCGTTCAAGCAACTTGTTGAAAACTATTTTACCACCACTGTTAAAACACTTTAAACAGATATTGGGGGTGCATTTTTAGCCCTTTGGGCTTTTCTCGCGACCCATGGTATAGCCCATCTCAACTACCTCACTTTACTCTCTTGAACATAATAGACATTCTAAGCGACAAGACATTATTTGAAACAGGAGTCACACTCTTGCAAGTGGGCATCAATCCTCTCACCTTACATTTGGTATGTGTCTTGTATTTGTCATTTAATAAATAGAATGCCTAAAGTTGGTCTTTCCATTAGTTCATCTTTTGAAAAATGATTCAACAAAGCTCCTGACCCTTTAAAACTCCGTGCCTTCGGTTGTTTATGTTTTCCCTGGCCGCTTACTTATTCTTTGCACAAACTAGATACCAAATCTAGTCATGGTCTTTCTCAGGTACTCCCTCACTTAGAGTTCTTTTCTCTGTTTTGACCGTACCCTCAAAAGAATCTTTATATCTCAAAATGTTATGCTTGTCAAAAATGTATTTCGGTTCGCGTCTCCCTCCGCCACACCGGTAATAGACACAGACTTTGCATTCCCCGCTTCATTGTTCATCTCGTTACGACTCTGCGCATCGCTACACATCCTCTTACCCGTGCGATGACCTCACAGCTACCTCTTGTTTCCTCATCAAACAACGCATGACCTCCCCAAGCCCAGCATCCCCAAACAACTCCAACGGTGCCTATCCTCCTTCCCCAGCCTTGACCTAGCAGGTTGTTGGGTTCTTCACCCAGTACTTGAACACCCTTGAGGCATCTCGGCTTGAACCTTGATAACCCGATTAGGGTTCTCGTATTGGATTGTTGATTCGGCCTCACTAGACCCTAAACTTACTCATCATGTCGAGCCCTTACCCAGTCGCCCCATTGATAGGGTGAATTAATGCCTGCCTAACATGTTTCTCATATGTTTATGTAACCTAAATTCTAGATTCATACTCTTATTAATAAATATTACACTAATTCCTCATCTGTGTGAGTTTTGTAGGCATTGGAAGTAAATCAAGCAAAAAAAGAGCTAAAAGACAAGATGACAAAACCTGGCTCTAAGGCCTTTGCTTAGCTAAGGAGGCAAAGAACATACGTGGTAGCAAAGTAGTTCACCAAGGTAAAGGGAGCTTACATGCGCTGCGGGCGAGAGTCTCTGAAGGAAGCCTCGGGTTCATCGGGGCGGGAAGGGTTCAGCATTGCTGAAGGAAGTCCTCGCTAAGTGATGAGTCCAAAACTCATATATTTTTAAGTCAATTTTCTTGCATTTTGAGAATTTAAGATTCTATTTAATGAAGGATTAGAAATCATCCACCCCAGTTGTATTTTGTAGAGGTTTTAATGCAAAAAGACAAATAACCAACAAGAAAAGCAACAAAAATGGCTGAGTAGAAAATCACGAGAATATCGCTGTTTCATAATTGTATGTTGCGATAAAGTTCCAAAGCGACAGAGAAGTTTTATAGCAATCAGATCTTTGTCGTAACAAAGAGCATACAGATTACCCAAAAGCATAGTTGCAAAATGTCGCGAAATTTCACAGCTATGTCACGATAGATTTTGTGAAGATGACCGAAAGAGTTTGTCGCGACAATTTAAAACTTTGTCGCTACAAAACTAAGACAGAAAACATTTGAAAGTATGTCGCGACACTTGATAGCTCTTTCACGATAAAGGACAATGTAAATGACAATAGAACATTGTCGCGACATCAAAAATTATATCGCGACAAAGAATGCAATGAAGTATTGGAAAGAATGTCGCGACATAAAAAATAATTGTCGAGACAAAATAGAAGGAAGAAGACCGGAAGTATGTTGCGACAATTATACCTTTAGTCATGACAAAATTTAACGAGTTCGAAAGACAATTGATGCGACAAGATTGGAAATGTCATGACCAGACCATCCCCCGATACTAGCAATGCGAGGCATGGAAATTATGTTGCGACATCGGGTATGTTGCGAGCAATTCTGAAGAGTCGGTTGAACTTTGTTGTGACATTTCCAAAGTATGTCGTGACACAATTTGAGGAGAGGGCAAAGAACATAGTCGCGATATTCCTTTCATTGTTGTGACAATTATAAGAGAAGAGATTTGAGGCATATACTGAAACTTTGTCATGACACAAGGAAAGATTGTTGCGACAATCACTGAGAAGAATCTTCAGTCTCGATATTGTTGCGACAAACTCACAAAAAATGGGTCAATACATAGAAGCTTTAGATATGTCGTCACATTCATAACTTTGTCGCGACATAGACTCAAGAGGATTAAAGTCAGAAATGTTGCGACAAAGCCATAACAAAGCCTAAAGACATAAGTGAGCTGCAATGTCATGACAGAGATCAACTTTTTCGTGACAAAGACATCGATTAGACTGCCTTAAAGTCCACGATTTCAACACAGAATTTGGGTAGCATCGTTTATGAGCCACAACTTAAATAGAAAGAGATAGGACATCAAATGATATCTTCGAATCAGGCTTTTCATCCCAGCTTTCCAGCCCGACTTTAGCTTTTGGAAAAATTTGAACTCTCTTTGTATATATATATTTTTTTTCTTTTTTTTTCTTTATTTGAGGAGTAGAGGTAGATCTGAGATGAAATTTTGAGCTAGAACATATGTAAATCAAGCTTCATTTATGTCTGAATTTGAGTGAAATATGGAAATTTTCTAGGATTCATTTTTATTCGGTTTTAATCATAGTTTCAATGAATTTTTTTGATCAACTAGTCATTGTCGCTGTGGTCCAAACATGTGAGACTGTCTTTGGAAAAAAGTTGGTGTTTGATTATTATTTGCGATGGTCGATTATATGTCTTAGGTATGAAAACTGGATTGATCTAATTAGTACTGCTCTTGTAATGAGTTGTTCAATATATCAATGCTCTATACCCAAAGTGGTATCATGCTCACGATCCTAGGATCCTAAGTGACACAGAGATGGATTACCTGATAGCAAAGAGTAGTGACTTGGGGGTCAATTGAATTGATATTTTGGGAACTAATGTACTCTAAGTATCACTCCCAGATGTCTGTAGGTGATGTTCTAATCGACTTCAGGTTCTCTTACGCGTAACAACGAGTGTGTTCACGAGAATGATATAATGGAATGTCAGTTTAATCCTTAGAGTTTCATCTCGATCAATCAGAGTAATATTAATCCTGTGTTGGTCAGAGATTACAATCGAGGAGAAGGAGAAGCGTGTTGAATTGATAGTTGAATGCAATTAAAACGAAGAAGGCTTGTGTTACCACGTCTGCGTAGATGACGGTCTTGATCGAAGATGGCTATATAGTATTGGCTTAAGAAAATAATGGAAATCTTGAGAGATGATGAATCTAAAGTAACTATTTAGAACCATTGACCTTGTTTGAATATAGGAGGCTAAATGAGTGAAATGTGTAGTGTCGGGAGGCATTCCAGGCTACACTCTCTTGCTCTTAGACAAATCAGAATTCATGTCCTTATGATAGTATTATCTTTGGGTATGCGAATTGATAGTTAGAATATTGGTCCATTCCGATTATTAGTTCTACTTAGTAGGAAATCTCTAATTCTAATTGTCTTAGATTTAGCATTGACAGATTACTCATTCAATTTAATGTTGATAATTCAAAATTCAGTGGAAGGTTCAATAAGTGATGATCTTGAGTAATGGGAGTAGTTGATGCTAGATTTATAATCAATTCCTGTGGGAATGATATCTGGACTTATAAATCCACTTTTTTACTTGTATGATCTGTGCACTTGTAGTGATTTAGACCAAAACAAGTTTTAATTATAGAACATGATATATAATAGTATGAAACAACTTTTCACACATTCGAAGCGGAAACAAAAGTTTTTAGTAGAAATGCTGACTTGAAGATTAGACTTGATCTTTGGTAGTCTTGTCGAGATTATTGGTATGACACAGTTTTTTGTCTATTTATTGATTATACATAATCAGTGCTCTTCAACAAGTTTTTGGCGCCGCTGCCGGGGGATTGAAGTAAATTTTAAGGATCAATATTCTTGATAAAAAGAGAGTTGCTGATTTGAACATTTTATCTTTCATCAAAATTTATAGAAAAATTTTCAAAAATAGTTTTAAATGTAGTAGTTGATTTAGCTACAAATCTCTTATATGAGCTTATCATAATATATTTCATTTGTCTACTGATCTCACTTTGATCTCAGTGTATCTTCATTTTAGGCAGTTCTTACATGCATAGAAGACTAGAAGCAAAACTGGTACCATTGGATATTGAGTTGGAAGAACAGTGAGAAGCAGTAGATGCTGAAACCTTAGTCATGGTAAATGGAAACACATCAAAACATCAAGTGTTGTAGTTGAAGACCTTAGAGGCAGAGAACTATGGAAGATGTTGGAGACCTATCATCATAGATGAGTAATGCAACGGTCAAGCGACTGTAAACAAATAACTTTGAGAAATTTGACTCTCGCTCATCACCGTGGTTTAAGCGGCTACCCGGTGGGCGTCGATGAGATCCCAATGAACACATGGGGAGGTTCTTGAGGATGATAAATACTATAGAGACAGATAGAAGTCAACCTCGTATTATTAAGTTGTAGCTATTCCCATTCTCATTGAGGGATGTTGCAACTACTTGGTTTGAGTCTCTACCTTATGGATCAGTGACAACATGGGAGGAGCTAGTTGAAGCTTACATGAGCAAATTCTTCTCTCTTGCTCTCACTTAAGAGAGGATGGGAGAAATTATATCCTTCAAGCAGAAAGAAGACGAATCTCTCTTCAATGCTTGGGAAAGATCTGGCAGTTATGAAGATACTTGATGCATGACATTGACGAATGAATGGACATCTTCTATCATGCCATGAATTATACATCAGAAGGTATCATTGATGTAGCTTATTGTGGTGCATTCAAAAGGAAGAGTGTTAAAAGAGGCCATGTCATAGAGATGCGGTTAAGCAATTATAGAGCTCCATCGAGGACTTCAGGAGCGACGGTGGGGTCGAGGAGGTGTGATTGAAGGCTGAACAGAATATTAGCAATTGAAGCAAAGATGGATACTAATAGAAAGAATGAGTCATCAAAGAAAGAAAAGTTTATTGACACATGAAGTGGGAGGCGTGGAAGGAGGTGAGTAAGTGCATAGTGATGGGGACTTGCTCATGAGGGTCCACATCGTTTGGAGAAACTCGATATGAGTGACAATAGAAGCTACAACCCGAGCTGACCTTGACCTTCAACCACTACACCTTTGAGGAAACCATGAGGGTATATGGAAGTGGAGTGTAAGGTCAGACAGTTGAGAACTTCAAATAAGCAGTATGCTCCCACCAAAGTTTTGAAGGACATCAGCTTGACCAGAAAGCGACCCAGGTGAAAACCGGGGCGAAGAGGTCTAGTCTTTTGAGGATCGGATGTTGAGGCTTCATGGTGAGCAAGAGGCGATTGATATGAGCAAAAGTTTGCTGATCTAGAGCCTTTTAGGCAAACATAGCTGTGTTTTAGGCCAACGCTAATGCATACGAAGAATCACAGGAGACTCGAAGTAGAGCGTAGCCTATAATCTAAACTCTGATCTATAGTTCTTTCCCTAGTGATACTAAGAAGAATCCCAAGGAATGCATGGCTATAACACTTAGAAGTGGTAGAGAATTAAAGAAAAGAGAAGAAGAGAAAGAGTGATGAGAAAGAAGAAGCGAGAAAGAGAGCGGTGGCTCTGTAGTTAAAAACAGTTCTATAGATATGATGAAAGTGAGAAATCGGAAGTGCGAAAAATGTGTGACAGGAGAGGAAAAGCCCCGAAAAATAAGGAAGTAAAACTATGAACTCTGTTCTATTCCCTTGAGAATGTAAAGATCCAGGATGGATGACCGGTTGCTAAATTCTTGAACATGTTTAAGGAAAATAGAGATCAACATTACCTTCTTGAGGCATTATTTCAGAAATATACCTCCATTATGCGAGTTTATGAAGGACATCGAAGCACGGAAGAGGTGATGAAGGAGTAGTAAACCTCAGCAACTTATAGTGCGATGATCAAAAACCTACTAATGAAGATGCGAATCAGCGGCTTATTGCTCCTTCTACCTTGTAGGGAGCTATGAATTTAGAAGAGCACATTATGTGATTATGGAAATGACATCGACTGATGCCATTATGCATTTGTGAAGAGACTCCGGTTTGGGGGAGCTTGCTTCTCACAGCTATGACTCTATAGATGGAAAAGCAGAGCCTTAAACCGACTAGAAGATATCTTAGAAAATGTCTTGTCAATTGGAATTTATTTTCCATGTGGACTTTGTTGTAAATTACATTGAAGAAGATAAGCAAGTTTCCCCTTGCTCTTTGGGCGGGGCCCTTTCTTTCACTTGGAGCGTATGAATGATGTAAGAAGGAGGCTCACTCTCCAGTGGAGATGAAAGAAATGCAACACAACCTAAATGGGCTTGACAAGCCGATTTGAGAAAGGCAGATAATAAGCTATTGGAAATAGTAGTTCCCATTAGTTCTGAACTGATTGATGATTGGAAGATTCATAATTCAATGAATGAGAATATGATGAATTTCTAGTATATTGAGGATCTTGATGTTGAATATTTGAATGCCAGTCTCGAATTAAAAGAAACAGTACTGAGTCTGAATGAAAATAGTGTAGAAAAACTAAGCAGCGGTGAAGAGAAGGTATAAGAAGTAGAAATGAGTTTTGAAGGAATTACCCAAACATATGAAATATGCCTTCTTAGGAGCAGAAAATCGACCATTAATTACCTGTAGGCTGACTCAACTATAAGAAGAAAAAGCAGAAATTGATTAAAATTCTCAAAAAATATAAGGAAGCCATAGCTTGGTCAGTGGAAGACATGAAAGGGATCAGTCCTTCAATATGAATGCATAAAATCCTCATGGAGGATAATGCAAGAACATCAATTGAACATTAGAGAAGGTTGAATTCAGTTATGAAAGAAGTTGTTAGAAAAGAAGTGCTTAAGTGGCTGAATGCAGGATTTATTTATGCTATCTCAGATAGTCCTTGGGTGAGCCTAGTTCATGTGGTTCTCAAAAAGGGTGGATTCACAGTCATCATAAATGAGAAGAATGAATTAATTCCAACAAGAACCGTGACAGGATGGAGGGTATGCATTGACTATAGAAAATTGAACACGCGCCTTTGAAAGGATCACTATCTTTGCTGTTGATCAATGATGGACAAGTTAACAGACTACTCTCATTTATGTTTTCTTGATGGATGTTTTGAATATGTCCAGTTATATGGCCACGAGGACTAGGAGAAAACCACCTTTACATCCATATGACGCTGCTTAGAAGGATACCATTTGGATTATAAATGCTCTATGAGCCTTTTCAGGGTGTATGATGTCTGTATTCTTAGATTTAGTGGAGGAGGCAATGTAAATCTTTATGGATAACTTCTCAGTTTATGGATCCAGTTTTGAGAATTGCTTAATTGATACCATGCCAAAATTCGAAGCAGCTGCTTTTGAATTGGGAATGTGCCATTTCATGGTAACATAAGGTATTGTCTTAAGGCATAAAATTTCTGCGGTTGGACTAGAAGTAGACCAAGCAAAGGTCTCTATGATTGAAACTCTAATGCCACCTACTAAAGTCAAAGGGATTAGAAGCTTTTTGGGACATGTTGGATTCTATAGAAGATTTATATAGGACTTCTCAAAAATTTCCAAACCATTATGTAGATTGCCGGAAAATGATGCCAATTTTGAAATTGATGATTCCTACAGGTCTGCATTTTAAGAAATAAAATCCAGATTGGTTATAGCTCCCATCATCGCAACACCAGACTGGAACAAAGATTTTGAAATCATGTGTGATGGCGTGTGGCCCATGCGATAGAAGGCGTGTTGAAGACAGCGCGAGACCTTGAGCTATATATTATGATAGCAAGACTTTCAATGAAGCGCCAAGAGAATTGCCAACCGCCGAAATATTAGCGATGGTCTTTGCTTGTGAAGTTGAGCCATATATGTACGGTCTCATGTCACGATTGCATTGATGCGTGATCAAATGCACGATGGCAAGAAAAATGCAAAACCAAGACTAATCAGATGGATCTTATTGCGATAGGAATTTGATTTGGAGATTAAGGACAAGAAGGACAATGATAATGTGATAGCTAATCACTTATCAGGATTAGAAAAGCTTACTGAAGATGAAAGAGGGATTGAAATCGAAGAAAATTTCCTTGATGAATAGATTTTTTGAGTATCGATTCAAATTCTTACTGGTATCTTCGATATAGTGAACTACTTAACGTGGAATTATGCAAAATTCAGCTGTGAAAAAGAAAGTTGAGGCGATTCGAAGTCTATATATCGAATGACCACCTAACTGGCTGAAGAGGAGCATATCATGGCCATTAGGATAATACAGACAGACAGTGAAATTTTAGATAAATGTCATGCATCACCATATGGAGGATATTTTGTAGGAGACAGAACAACTCAGAAATTTCTCCATTCAGGTTTTTATTGGCTAACTCTATTTAGAGATTGTTCTTAAATGGTGAGGCATTGCAGTATTTGTCGAGAGAATAGAGAGCGACATAAGCGAAGAAATGAAATGCCTCTGAGAATCACAGTGGTGCAAATTTTTATGTATAAGGATAGACTTTATGGGATCCTTCGCACCTTCATTTGAAACGGCCCATTCTCCTTAACATTGACTATGTATCAAATGGGTGGAAGCATAGCTTGTCAAAAATGATGCAGGCCCAATGGTGGGGTTTAGTCGAAAACATCTTGAGCATCCTATGGAGCCCCGAGGACAATCATTAGTGATGAGGAAACCATTCTGGCGGTGTTACCAAAACTCATGAAAGCGGTGTGGGTCATACGTGTTATGGTATTGGCTTGATGATGAGTGCGAGAAGCGCTCATCATATACCACCTGTTTTATCACGTTTCGGTTCATTCGTCCCAATAATAAGTGTGTTCTCCAGTATATCGATGCTCGGTTGCTGCGTGCATTACAAGTGAAAAGGGAGGCGACGTTGGAGAGGCGTGTTGAATGAAGAAGGATATTAGAGGAACTGGCCTCAGAGCATTAAGCAGCGTCTGACGTCGCTACGTTGAGGTCTCGACATGCATCGCTTTCATCGTGATGTCGCGTTTATCGTAGGACTGATAGCAAAGATTTTTAGATATAACAAAAAGAACGAGAAAAATGAGGGGAGGAGGAACGAGATATGAGACGGAGATGACTACACAGGCGTGGATCGAGAGATCATGAGAATTCTAGTACTTTTATTTTCTTTTTTTCTGGAACTCCTAATGGTTAACAACTCCATGATTGTAAAGAACAATATGATGTTCTAGTTTTATTTCTAGGGTTTCTTTGTACTGTTACATTCGTATGGATTAGTTATTGGGTCAGTTTTATTCGGTATACACATGCGTTAGACAGACACTGTATTTTTGTTATTTAACTACATGGTGGTGTTTGTGACATCGACATGCTCTTAGGTGATCGAGATCGAGATAAGGTTCTCGGGGATCCAAGTAGAGTGACACTTGGTCAATAGGAGAGTATAGATCTCCCGGTTCCAAGTGTGGAGATTAGGTTTTAATCATTCAAGTGTCTCGGAGTTAAGGGTTGATGTAGAGATACAATAAACCCTACTAGTGAGATAGGCAAATATACCTCGAGAGAGGATATCTCGTAGGCATGATCGACCTGCCAGCGTGAATATGTTAATATACTGAATAAAAAATTTTACATAGATTATAATCCATTGAATGTGGTAAGCGGAGGCAAAACCCTAGTCATTAATTGAATTAACAACTCGTTTAGGATTAGTTTTTCGTTATATTAGCCATAATTCATTACGATTTGAGATCCGGATAATACTCTAGAAGTAGATTCGATTATTCAACACACTTACCTTGCCAGAACAACCTTGACTAGCCAGCATATTACGTAGGCTATTGATATACTTCAACGCATGCGAGCCTACATTTCTGATAATTTACACCTATGCCTGGCCGTCAAGTTTTGGCGGATTCTTGGGGAGAAGTTTTCGTGTTGATATTGATGATAGCGCAATTAGATATTACTTTGGAATTCTTTTCATTCTATTTTGTTTCCACAAGTGCTTGTAATTTGGTCTTTATGTTTGTGCCTATGATTGTTGTAAAGGTTAATGTGTGTGTATCCAAAGATGGGGTCAAAGTGAACTTCTCCTATTCGATCCCGAGCCAAAGAACCTTCATGAGTCTGCAAAGAAAGAAGCACACCAGAGAGATCTAGTAGTCATGCAGAATTAGGAAGGGCAAGAACAGGGCCAAGAGTAAAACGAGCCGCAAGGGGGACAGAATGGGAATAATGGAAGGAATTATGCCCCTAAGACGTTTATATAGCCAGATGATCCGTTTATGCTACTAGAGGAGTTTTCTTTACCACCTACGATTGTTCAGTCTACTATCCGAAGACCACCTATTCAAGCGAACAACTTCGAGCTGAAAATAGTAACCTTGCAAATGCTTAGAGCAATTCGGTTCTGATGCGCTAGTGAGAATACGAATGCATTTGACAAACTTTATTGAAGTATGCGACCTGGTCAAATCTGATGGCGTAACCGGAAGCGCTTAGGTGGGTGTTCCGCTCTCATTGGGTGATAAAGCTAAACCTTTGGTTGACAAGCCCGACCACTGGGTTCCAGTATGTACCTCATGGAATGATTTGGTGTAGAAATTTTTAGACAGAGACTTTCCGCCCTCAAAGATTACTGGCCAGTGCAGTGCTTATGTTTAGACAATTTGAGAGGGAGAACTTAGCTGAAGCCTAGGAGAGATTTCATGAATTATTAAGAAGGTGTCCACATCATAGGTTAACGAGATGGATGCAAGTCCATACCTTTACAACGGTCAGAGTGATTATACCAGAACAGTTATAGATGCCTTAGCAGGGGGCGCGCTGATAAAGAAGACTACAGATCAAGCGTATGGAATCCTAGAGGATATGACTACTAATAATAACCAGTGGCCCAAGGACAAGATGATACCAAGGAAGGCAGTGGGAGGTGCGTGTACATTGCAGGTCCCGAGCAATTTGCAACCGCGTTGCACAACTCACCAACACATAAAGGCAGCAAGGTACGTAAAATGCCATCCAGCTAACTTAGAGATATGTGTGAATCATTCGAGGACAACACAAGACTACAAAATGTCACTGGGCTGGGAGAATAGTGAGAGTATGTGGCCTAGTATGTCTAGATTTAATCAGCTATAAATAACAAATGCAAGATGTAGGTAACACCTATCAAAACAAGAATTAAGGCCAAGGATGGCGGAATAATCAGAATAATCAGAACTACGGATGGAGGAACAATCAGAATAGCATGCCACCACCAATAGAGAAAAAAGTAGATCTGGAAGAAGCACTAGCTCAAATGCTTACTTCCCATAAAGCCTTTATGAATGAAACAAAGGCAAGAGAAAATCAAGCAACCCAAATTAATAACTAGGTAGTAATTGAGAAACTTGGAGGCGGTGATGGCCAAATTGTAATAACTGCTGATCAGAGAGGCAAGGTTCTTCACAATTCAGATAAACCCGAGAGGTGAAGGCAGGAATGTTGGCACACCTTAAGAAGTGTAGAGAACTAGGCTACACCTGTGGCAAACTGCAATTAGTAGTAAGAGAAGTGGAAACTGA
Source organism: Tetrastigma voinierianum (assembly GCA_016808115.1). NCBI lineage: Eukaryota > Viridiplantae > Streptophyta > Magnoliopsida > Vitales > Vitaceae > Tetrastigma > Tetrastigma voinierianum. Next base: position 15,848 of record JAEQBH010005689.1, read on the forward strand.
TAGTCGACCGCTTCATCCCGAAGATCGACAAATGGGAGCAACTCTGGCAGAAAGGCATAAAGTGATTAGATGAGAGGAAAGAGACTAAGAAACAGGCAATTACAAATGAACCCTTTGCACCAGTCCCGTATCCCCAACGTTTGAGGAAGAATAAACTAGATGTAGCGACTTCGAGCCTGGTCCCACCCGATTGGCGTCGTAACCAAAATCCCGGACGCCGCGAATTCTTTTATTTACATCTTATTACGCTATTTTTCAAAGTGTCACGACCTAATCCCTCGCTCGATTCGGGCGGGAGTGATCCGAACTGATCCCGGTTTACTCCGACGTCAATTATCTTATCAAAATATTTTCTAATGTTATTTCTCCTGTTTTCCATTTGCTAAGATATTTCAAATGGTAGCCCACAAACATTTACATTTCTCAAATGTAATTACAAGAAGGCATTCTACGCTCCTTTCAAAATGATATACAAAAATGAAACATTTTTTATTCAACTATCGTCGCAAAATATTCCATGTTCAAAAGGAAATGATATGCATGGCTGTGGTATGTACTTATACGCCGTGATCTTGCTTTTATTATGACTCTCGCATTAATCATCTTGTCTTCCTTCTTGTTTGCGAAAAATTATACGCTAAGCATTTTCATGCTTAGTGGTTCTATATAGTTCTATTTCAATATTCAATTTGACTTGGCATGCATTTAACATTAAACCATGCCTATTATATCAACATATACTCATGCTATTCAATTTCGCATGCTTTCATTTTTACAATTCATTTATCATATCACAAAATGCAATTTCAATGCATCAATTCAATTCACAATTCAATTTATGAGATTTAGGCGTATACATAAAATCTCATTTACACTCGTCAATGTTGGTTATTTCACTTTGACTATTCAAATCTCATGACTTCAAGATCTGGCTGATGAATCCTTACTATTATCATTCTAATGTGCTTACACATTTAATACCCGGCCCCATCATGACGGATGCCGCCGTGCACCCGCATGTGGTATCACTTAATGCCACACGCCATCATGACGGGATGCCAATTAGTGCATCCTCTGCGACATTTTTTCAATGCCATACGCCATCGCCGACGATGCCGAATGCGCATCACGCCATAAGTGGGTTAGACAATTTCGGTGCCTTCGTGACGGATGCCGATTTGTGCATTCCGTCAAAATTGCCCATTCTTACTATATCATTCATCTACATTTATGACGGATTCCATTTGATGAATCTCCGCCCTATCATCATTCACATTCATTCTATTTCAAATATCATCAATTCCATATTCACTGTGATTATCTTTCAAAGATGTTCTCAATCTATGTAATTTATTTCATATACTAATTCACGCACTCATCATACTCATTTATGTACTCAAGCTCATATACTCATTCATGTACTCATTCTCATACTCATTCATGTACCATTTCATAGTTACTGGGTAAACTACCAAAAATTTTGAAAATAAGAATAGAAATGTAGAACAAACCAATTATCTATCCTTTCTTCGATACTGATCCTAGGCTCAAGAGTTAACTCACCCCCAAGACCTTGTCAACAGCAAATCTCTGACCTCTTAGGGGTTAAACAAATAATCATATTTAATTTAATATCGCCGAGTGGTCGCTTGCCAAGTAGGTGGCATCAGATTGTTTTTCATTTTATCTCATTCTTTATTCGAACCCTATTAATCGTTTAGAGTCCCAAACAACGGCAAAGAACACGGGATTTAACGTGTGCAAAATATGAAAAAAAGGGTCGGGCTGGAAGTAGTTGGTACCGCGGTACCACTTTGATCGGCACGTACCAAATTCCTCTTTGCCTGGTACTGGTATCATTTGAGTGGTACCCTGCATTCACTTGTCTATCGCATCATGGTACTGCACACCACGGTTTTCGCCCAGATATAAGCCGGATTTTTGGCATTTTAACACATTTTTCTACAACCTTCTCCAATTCGTCCCATAAAAATCCAATTATGAAATCCACCCAAAACAACTCCAAATGGTTTAGAAGCACAACATCCATTTTCCTCAAGTTAGCTTTTCACCCAAATCCAAATCAAAAGAATGAGGTTAGGTTTTGATTTTTCTACCCACTCAAATCTCTCTCTCAGAGGTTGCTTGGTCTCACAGGAGCAAGAAATGGGAAGCAAAGCCAACCAAAGCCAATCTTTCAAAACCCTAGATTTTCTCTCCCTTTTCTCCTTCCTTTTCCTCAAAACGAGATTGCTCATATAATGAGCCCTAAGACCACATTTTTGGTCTCTTTATATATCCCTTAAATCCATATACCTTGCCTGCCTTTTAACCCATTTAAGTAAAGAATTGCTGTTTAGCTCTACAATAATTCATTTCCTATTCCTCATTTTCTCCTTTTGGTCTTTAATTCTTTTATTTCTATAAGGCCTTGTTTGGCCTTAACCCATTTTTCATTTAAGTCTCCTATTATTCCAGCTCTAGCCATCCTTTATCAGCAATTCATCAGACATTATTCTTTATAACAATTGGACCCTAGGTCCCCTCATTTACAAAATTTTTTCAACATTTGCCCTTTTCACTGGTTTATTTCTGGTTCACTCACTTCTCATTTTTAGCATATAATATTAAATCATATGCTCACACTCAATTTACATTTCACAATTTATCAATTTATCAATTTTCCTAAAACCCAAGTTTGGTCAATTCATACCCGTAATATACAAAAATTATTATAAAAATTCTGTGGTATTTTGTGTGGCGTTACACTCAGATGCTAGCTTTTACCAAATTCATGGAAGTGTTTAAGAAACTCGCATATCAACATTCCGTTTATGTATGCTTAGAGCATATGCCCAAGCAGGCTAAAATTAAGAAAAAGATATACTAAGAAAGAAGCAGCTTCGGGATGGAAATGCTGAATCTACTCGAGGAGGCAAAGGTTTCTAATCTGCAGGAAATTAACATAAAAGATGAAGGACCTGTGCAAATTTTCACAATCCATGTGCATAGGGAACTCCATCTTCAAGGAGATCATGACTTGGAGCCAGATAACCTTATGCCTCTATCCATTTTAAGACGGTTGCTAGTAGTTGGGACTCCACGACCACACCTGTACACCGCGGAGAGATCACAAATATCCCCTAGCATCGATAGAAGATGTATAGTAAAGGTAGACAAGTTTATCTTCCCAGTTAATTTCATAATGTTAGACATGAGGAAGATAAAGAGATACCTATTATACTGGGTAGACCATTTCTAGTAACCAGTGTAGTTAAGGATTGAGGCCAAAAGCGGAGAATCAAAGTAAGAGTGCAAGACGATGTGAGGTCGATTCGTGTATTACTGCGTGAGGCATCCAAGAGAGGATGCTGTTTTATGATAGAGGCGTGAGGAGGCTATAATGTCCAAATTTCAAAGTGGTTTGATCGAATCTTAAAGACTAGCCTTGTGCAGAATGCCATGATAAACCATGAAGAGACCAAGAGTATGTGAAGTGGATGAACTCCTCAGAAATTCCTAATTAGAGAAAGCACATGAGCCACTGAGAGAACACCTTAACTCGCGTGCCTTAGATTGAGCGACTCACGCGCTTGGAGAAAAAGCCACTACCTAGCCGCTTGAGGTATGCTCATTCAGGGGGAACCTCAACCCTACCAAAATGATATTAACATCTCTAACAAAAAGAGTAGAATAAGAGATGATTTCAGAGACAGATCACAAGGATGCTACCTGACGGTATCAATCACTTTAAGGATCCGCCCCTATGTATGCACCGATCCTATTACAAGATGGGCACAACCATTGTGAAGCCAGAGAAGAACACTCCAACTCTGATAATGAAGGAAATGGTCATAAAAGAGGTATTATGGTTGATGTAAGAGTGATCTATCCCATCTCATACAAGCTTCATGCAAGCCTGGGCAGAAGGTTCCAAAAAAAGGAGGGACCACAGTGATAAGGATGCTGAATAACACACCGTCTTCTCGAATGATAGTTAAGGTAGAGAATCTACAGACTTGTGAAATTGAATAAGGCAAACTTAAAAGATCATTTCCACCCTCCCATTTCTAGATCATCTCGTTAATTACTACAGAGTACGAGTATTATCAAGCTGACAGGTATTCAAAGCATAACCAGATCCCTATATCACCAGAGGACCAAGATAAAACAACATTCATGTGCTCGTATGGTACGTTTGCTTTTAGGCGAATGCCCTTTGGGCACTGGCACGCTTTCAAAGGCTACAGACAACGCTATATTCTGTATTAGCGGTAGAAAACAATCAGGTCTAAATGATGATCGCGCTAGGAAGCCTTGATACCGTCTTGATAACCCTCGAGACGCATTGATATGACGGAAGAAATCCAACCTTGTGTCAATCGGAAAGTGCTACTTCATGGTAAAGGAAGCTAAAATATCGGGGCACCGTATCTTAGAAAGAGGAATCGAGGTAGAGTAAATCCAAGATCAAACACAGAGAAGCTTACCACCTCCATCTTCTGAAAGGAATAAGGAGCTACGGGTCACGTGTTCTACAGAGATTCGTAAAGGATTTCTCCAAATAGCCAAACCCTCACAAATCTTCTGTCATGGAGCGCTTGAGTTTTAAGATCGTGTCTACAAGCTGTTTGCTTCAGAGAAATCGTTGGAATTCCTCTTTTAAACTAATGTTCATGCGCGACTACACAACAAGGTTAAATAGGTCGAAGAGGGAAGAAATATTTTCAGTTATCTATTATGCGAGCTTGACTTTGAATGATGCGCAACTAAATTATGCAACAATTGAAAAAGAACTTTTGGCAATTGTGTTTGCGTTTGATAAGTTCCGACCGTACTTGATGGGAACAAAGTAATAGTGCACACCAACCATTCGACCATAAAGTACCTGATGACTAAGAAGGACTTAAAATCTGACTCCATATAGTGGGTGTTCCCGTAGCGACCCGAGCCTAGTCCGATCTGGTTAGCGATCCTAACTGAACACAGGGACTCCACCAGCCATTAATCAAATCCATTTATCAATACATTTCGTTTCAATTCTTGTGAAATACTTCACTTGGGGCAAGCCCATAAACATTTACAAATTCAGCAATCCCTTTACAAAACAATGTCATGCTCAAAATGGTGAGATATGTGACTTATGATACCCGTGAACTTTCCGAAATGACTTTGCTCCTCGACCTGGGTTCAGCTTTCAATCACTACCTATCACTGCACTGGGCATCGAGAACAATACGCTTAAGCATTTTCATGCTTAATGGTTCTATAATTTCATTCTTCTCGTCAGCTTAAGCAACGTAATTTTACTTCAAATAAAATCCTCAAATCTTTTTGTATGATCAATGCTTAATACAATATATATACTTATTTCATATACAATCATTTATGGTTCATTGATCATTCCAAATATACACTTTCATATACAAATCATTTATACTCAAATCATGCATTTCACAATGCTCTTTCCTTTCAATTTGCAATCATGCTTTCAATCTAATATGTCAACTTGAGTCGACCTGCTTTTCCCTTAACGAATTTAACCTATGTTTTTGGTATACTATCGGAATCATAGGCATGATCTCGGGTCACAGGCCTGCGATAAAACATTTGTTTTATAACACCGCTGGTCTCAGGGCTGCCGATCGGTTATTAAAATCACTCCGTGGAATACCTGCATCATCGTCCTATCGTACTAATCGAGTGACACATCACTACGCTTGTTCGCAGATCGCTTAATTTGACCCTATTGTATACCAATTCATCTCAATGAGACTAAACACAACATTCTATTAAGGGCGTTCAAATCCTTTATAGAAAAATATAGTACAATATGTACATTTGTATAAACAGTTCATTTTCAATATTCATGCAATTTTCATATGCAAACATTTCACAATCAATTACCTCAAATAAATTAAAACAAATCAATATGCTTTTCTTAGTTATTTCAGGAACAAAACATTTCAAATCTTGGAACGAGAATTGTGGAAGATAGAACAAAACCAATTCCATCTATTTCTTTTTCCTCGCTTCTCTTAACTTTCTACCAGTTAGGTGATCCTCACCGACCCCTAGTAAATCACACACATCACATTTAGTAAACTATCGATGTATGAATACGAGGTGTTCGTAAAACAAAATCCAAAATTTTTGCGGAATGTGTGATCTACGCTGCTGGCGTCAGTTTATTACTGCCGTGGTGTACTCGAGGGGTGCCATTTTTTCACCTTGGCCTTTCCGCGGTGAGGCATCCCACGCTTTAGCGTGTATACGCAGAACAGGTTTCTACGCCTAGTCAGAGGAGCCCGATATGCCCAGATTTCCGCTTTTATTATTTTATATTTTTCTCCAAAATCCTCAAACTCTAAAACAAATCATGGAATCACTCCCATAACATCCTGACATCAACCTCAATCAACTCTATAAAACCATGGATGGATTAGGTTTTTCTAACCTAAACATCAAATGAGAATTATCTGTGTATTTAGGGTTCATACCTTCACTCTCTCTGAATCTTCTTCACCCAAGATGCTTGATCACTTAGAAGCAAGAATTTTAAGAAATCACACCAACAATCTGATCTTCTTACCTCAAGCCTAACTTCATTTCTCCTCTCAATCTCTCCCAAATTCGTTTTTGCTCAAATGAGCGTTCTAAGACCAAATGTGGTCTAATATCACTTATCCACTTTAAGGTCGTGTTTGGCTCACACACAAATTCCATTTCTCATTTTTCTCACTTAAAGCTTACTAGTCTCCTTATTTGCAAATTCACTTATCATTTATTTCACATTAGCATTTAAGCTTATCGTTTGACCCTAGGGTCCTCATTTTACCACTCGAATTTGCCTTTTTACACTCTGTGTTTATTTCCGTGTTCAATCACTTCATTTTAGCATAAATATTTAATCATATGCTCACATATTCATTTCACATTTCACAATTTATCGCTTTTCCTTTAAAAACCTAAGTTTACTAATTCATACCCTAATATATAATAAAATTATTATAAAAAATTTTTGGGTATTTTTGGGCGTATAGTTACTACTACAAGAGTTTGATTTGGAAATTAGTGATAAGAAAGGGATCAAAATCTAGTAGCCGACCATCTTTCACGATTGGAAGGGTCGAGTAAAGAAATTAAGATCAATGATGATTTCCTCGATGAACAGCTCTTGGTGATTGAAGACAAAGAGCTAGTACCTTGGTTTGCGGATTTTGTGAACTACTTGGTGGCAAGAGTACTCCACCAGAGTTTACTTGTCAGCGTTAAGAAGAGATTTTTAATTATTAATGAAGCATTACTATTGGGAGAAGCCAATTCTGTATAAGCATTATGATGATTAGGTGATAAGAAGTGTCCCAGAGGAGGAAACAAAGTATATTAAATCATCGCACACTTAGCATGTAGCAATTGGGGGAAATAGGAATAAATGCAAAGGTACTAACGGATTCTATTAGCCCACCTTATCTGGGCATGAGGCTCACTAGTTCAGGTTCACCCGATAAATGCCAAAGAATTCGGGAGACATCAAAACGAGATGAGCGCTTCTTTGCAAACCACGAGGTAGAGTCATGATATCTGGGGGATGGATTTTATGGGCCCCTTCCCTTCATCTTTCAGCAACCTTTACATTCTCCTGGCAGTAGATTACATTTCCAAATGGGTGGAGGCCATCCCTACCCGAACTAATGATGCCATAGTGGTAGCAAGCTTCCTTTGCAGTCATATATTCACCCGATTCGAAACCCCACGGGCTTTGATTACAGATGGAGGAACACTTTTCAGAATAAACTTGTAGACAACGTGGTTGAGAAAATATGGTGTTCGCATCGGACTGCACTTGCATACCACCCACGTAATTGTAACGGGCTGCGTATGTCAAATCGTGAGAAATCAAATATATCTGAAGAAATAAATAATAGCTCAAAGAAAGATTGGGAGAAAAAGATAGATGATGCACTTTAGGCCTATAGAATAGCATTCAAGACACCCTTGGGAATGTCACCATTCAGCCTTGTGTTTGGGAAAGCGTGCCACTTTCCTGTGGAATTGGAACATAGAGCATACTAGGCAACTTGGCAGTTGAATATGGACAGTAAGATGGTCGGTGAGAAACGCATACTACAACTTAGTGAATCAGAAGAGTTCCGCGATGAGGCTTACGAAAATCCTAAGATTGATAAAGAAAAGACAAAAGCATGGCACAATAAGCATATTGTAAGGAAAGAGTTTGAGTCGAGCCAACGAGTCCTCTTATTTAACTCCCAACTCAAGCTCTTCCTAGGGAAATTAAAGTCGAAGTGGTTGGGACCATTTACTGTGACTCAGGTTTTTTCGTATGGATGGGTGGAAATTATACACCCAGAGAAAGGGAGTTTTAAAGTGAACACACAACGATTGAAGCCATACTTTGGAGGTGATTTTCATGCAAGCAAGTAGGCTATCAATCTAAGCACAAATAGTACTGTAAGAAGTTCGTGCAGTCCTGTAGCCTCGAGAACATTGAGATTCAGGGAAGTCGAGCTAACGACATTAAACAAAGCGCTACTTAGGAGGCAACCCAAGCATTTTCAAGTTTTTCATTCATTAGTGTAGCTTTGCATTTGTTTGTTTATTTTAGAGATGGAAATTTTCTTGGAGATCGTAACTTATGTGTGTTATTCTGTTCTTAGGCTCCGAGATCGAAGCGGCGACAGAGAGGTAGCTCGAGAAATCTACTCCGGGGTTGGACAAGCATCGGAACCTCAAAAGGGAGTGGTCTTAAACTTAGAAATGTTTTTATCAAAAAGATGAGTTACCTTCTCTGTAACGTTGCGACGTTGCATAACAACGTCCCAACGTCGCGATGTTGAGGAAAAGTGAAATATCAGCTCCCTATAACTTCGCGACGTTGGGATCGATCCAACGTCACCATGTTAGTAACTCAGTTTTGAGCTACTCTCGGGAACATCGCGACGTTGAAATTTGCACCCTCGCGACGTTGGCTCTCGGGAACATCGGACGTTGGCCCAAAGGTTGCGACGTTGGCCTGTTTTTATGAACATGAATGTTCATATTCTCACATACGAAATTTAAAACTTAACTCGTTTTCCTCTATTTTTAAAGTGCCTAAAATTTAGCCCACCCTCATCCAACCTCGTTCCAACAAATCTTAGTATTCCCCCAAATCTCTAAGAACGTTTAAGTCCGAAAAACCTACCATACCTCATTTGGATATTCTCCATATGGTATGGTTTTCTGCAAGATTAGGTCCGCATTTGATTTGTATCGTGTTTTTGTCATTTATAAAAAGGGACCCTATGAGTGGTTGGTGATTACAAAAGCCATAGGTCTGAGCCAAGAACACGGTCTCACACAGTGCACACTAGGTGTTTGATTTTTGGCCTAAGTGAGATTTGAGTGACTGTATTAGATACTTCGGTCGAGCTGCACCACACTAGGTGTTAGGAGGCCTGGGAGGCCAAATAGAGTGTGATCAAAGCCTAGACGACTATCCAAACCCGACCCTATCAAGTCCCCAATGTCGAGAAAAAAGCATAAACTAAGCTCGAAAAGAAGCCGAGCAAGTGAAGAGCCCGTCATACACATGATCATGAGAAATTTATCATCGCAAGTACCGAGAATTCACTTAATTCAAGAACCGGTCCTTTATCAAGGAGTAGTGGTTTCACCACCCCGATGATTTTTTTCACAAAACCATTACGAATAAAGGATGGAGGGCACTTTGCCAACCTCTGAGGTCAGCTGCCACCATTGTGGTACGAGAGTTTTATGCCAATCTAGCCTTCCATGTACTGAAAAGGGTTTGGGTGCCCGGGGTTTTGGTAGACTTCAGTGCCAAGTCTATCAATCGATACTATAACCTGGAGCCGGTTAACCCCGAGGCCTATGATAGGCTTCATGAAAACCCTAACTATTCTGAAGTCCTTATGACATTGACCAACGAGCAAGGCAAGTGGAAACTGAAAGTGAAGGGCACACAATGCACTTCAAGGCCAAACACTTGGCCTACATTCCTAAGGTATAGCATCACTTCATCATAACGCATCTCATCCTAACGACCAATGTGTGAGAAGTGACGTCCATGAGGGCCTTGCTCAATTATGCCATCATCTAGGACATCCCATTTGATGTTAGTCAGGTTATAGAGGATGCAATCCTCTATAACAAAGATGTGAAGATGAATCTCAGGCACCCCTTCCTTATCTATGGTCTATGTAAGCAAGTCGGGGTGCCCTTAGAGGACAATGAGGCTTGGATACACCCGATCAAGGTGATAATGGTTAAGACAAATAAACCGGGTGTACCAAAACTAGATGAGGTGTATGATTCAGGAAATAAGCCCTCAGATGAGGATGAGCTTAGGGCATACCAGTCTAGGTTTGGGATCCTAGTAGGTGCCCAGGGAGAGGCGGGACAGTCATCCACGCAACCCCCCACCACCACCACCACCATCCCATGAGGAGGACCCGGTCAGTCCTTCCAATACACTGGAGGACCAAGTACATGACCTGACCTCCTGATTCGATACATACTAGGATGAGACCTAGGAGCACCAGGTCTCCATAATCCAGGACATGAATGAGCTCAAGGCCCACATGACCACAGTAATGCGTAACCAGGTGACCATTATGAGCAACCAGCAGTCCATCCAGGAGCAGCTTGCCCAGCTCCTTGCCTTTCACATGCCACCTCCACCACCACTGTAGTGATTCGAGAGATCACCAGGGGAGTTCCCTCCACCCTCACTTGCTCTTTTATTGACATTGAGGACACTGTCCGCTTTTGTTTAGGGGTGTGGGTGATCGGGCCTGTTTGTGTTCATTTTTGTGTTTTCTATTTTAGTTTGTTTCTGTGTTTAGGTTGTTTTAGTTTTTACGTGTTCAGGGTGCAGGTGTTTATGTTCTTATATTCAGTGTTTACATGTTTACGTGTTTTAGGTTTTTTTCACAACATTGCATGTTTTAGGCTTGTTTTAGGTATTGTGTGTGAGTGGATGTCACGCTCACTAATGGGAGGTTAATTTGAGTTAAAAATTTTCAAAAAGATCGACTAGAGAATGAAAAGGGACCTTAGGGTTGCTCCCATGATATGGAATAGTTTGTTAGAGGGTGTTCCTGGTGACTTAGTTTTGTCACCCCTTGTGTGTTTCAAGAAGACATTTCCCAATTAGTTTATCACACACACACACATGTGGATTCTGTGGTATACCAAGGTTCGACTTTAGTCACAAAGAATTTAAGAGCCTCGAGGTTTCAACACCTGGCACCTTGAAATGTGAGGATTGCCATCGAGCCCCAAATAGTAAGAAAAAAAAAGAAAAGAACAAGAATAAGAAAAAGATAAAAAAAGATGTGTGTGAATAGAATAAGTGAGATCGTCCAATCGGAATCCCGGGCATAGTCCGAGGGGCCTTTCAAAGCCTAATACCCTGAGCTAACTGACCGGGAGTCATTGACTTCACTGCTTGTACATGGGATATATGATGGACCCTTTCCACGGTCTAAGGCCTATAGGTTTGGTTGAGTGTTTAGGTTGAAGTTCGAGGGGAAGTAAATGCATTGTGCCCTTAACCAACTGGTGGGGAGTCACCAATGAATCCCTGCTACCAGGACACTCAGCTAAAACTTATAGGCACTAGTTTTCTCTCATGCCCAGTAGTTTAATGAATAAAAAGGGTGTGTTCTTATCCTTTCGTATGGTAGCCCTCTCAAATGGGCGTAGTTGGACTTCAAGTCTGGGGGCATTGAACCTAGGTATATGTCGAGATCATGAAACAACTACACATAGACTTCCTGGGAGCATGTCATTAGAAAGCTTAGGAGTCGAGTTTGGGCTGTTAACCTCAATTCCTACTTAGCTAAGTTCTTTAGAAAATTGCGCAACTTTAAGGATCCCTTGATTTTAGACGATAAAGGCCTCACCTGAAAATTGGTTCATTTTGACTCTCCTTGTTGGCGTCGTGCATATCGCACTCATGTCGTAGGTGTTTTGGTGTGTCAAGTTTCATGTGTGATTGCATTATGAGTCTATTTCTTGCTTGGGGATAAGCAAGAAGCTAAGTTTAAGGGTGTGATGAGTGCCTAAACACTCATCATATAACCCGCTTTATCACGCTGTCTACTCTATCTGCAATAAGTGTGTCATCGTCATATATCTAATACTCGGCTTCTGCATCAGAGGTGAAAATGACGGTACTGGAGGCCGTGAGATATGAAGAAGAATATCGAGGACCCAAATTTCAACAAACGCTATGACGCTGAGGTCAGACGACGCAAGTGCCGCTTCATTAGTCAACGTCGCGACGGTGCGACATCGTCGGGACTCAATCAGCAAGATTTTTTTTAGATATAACAAAAGAACGAAATGCGTGTGTTAACAAGACATAAGACTAGATGACTACACAAGAGTGATCGAGAGATCATGAGAATCTAAAGATTTTTATTTCTTTCTCGAACACCTAATGGTTAACAACTCCATGATTGTAAAGAACAATATGATGTTCTAATTTTTTTATTTTCTGGTTTTTCTATACTCTTGTTACATTTGTATGGATTAGTTATTGATTCAATATATCTATGAATCCAATATCGACTTGCTCTATTTTCTGTTAATTAACTACATGGTGGTGTTTGGCCAACATCAACATGCTCTTACCGGGGATCTGAGATCGAGAGATAAAGGTTCCCGGGGATCCGGGTAGAGTGACACTTGGTTAATTGAGGAGTAGAGATCTCCCTATTCTGGCGCGACAGCGCTTAATCATTCAAGCGTCTTAGAGTTAAGGGTTGATGTAGAGATGCAATAAACCCTACTAGTGAGATAGGTGAATATACCTCGAGAGAGGATATCTTGTGGTAGGCACGATCGACCTGCCATCTTGAATCTATTAATATACTGAATAACAAATTGTACATAGATTATAATCCATTGAATGTGGCAAGGGGAAAAACCCTAGTCCTCATTAATTGAATTAACAACTCATTTAGGATTAGCTTTTCGTTATATTAGCCATAATTCATTACGATTTGAGATCAAGATAATACTCTAGAGCCGATTCCAGTATTCAACACACTTCTCCTTGTGGGAACGACACTTGACTAGCCACTATATTACGTAAACTAGACATTAATTTACACACCTATACCCAGCCCGTCATTTATCACCCTTAGTCAATTGGCCAAGAAGAAATATCCAATAGGGAGATAAATAATATATTGGAGAAGACAATAAGCACATGCAAAAAAGACTGGTCAGTAAAGCTAGATGATGCATTGTGGGCTTACAGGATCGCATAAATCTCCTATCGAATGCCTCATAAGATTGTATTTGGAAAGCCTTGTCATCTCCTTCTTGAGCTTGAATATAAAGTTATGTAGGCAATTAAGAAGCTGAATTGTGATCTCCAAGCTGCTAAGGAGAAAAGATTCCTCCAATTGAGTGAATTAGCAGAACTGAGAAATGAAGCCTATGACAATGCAAGGATTTACAAAGATAAGACCAAGAAATGGCACGATAAAAGGATAATGAGGAAAGAATTCAAAATAGAAGAATGAGTCATTTTGTACAACTCAAGGCTTAGATTATTTTTTGGAAAGCTCAAATCTAGGTGAGTGGTCCTTACACAGTGATATGAGTTACACCTTTTGGAGCAGTTACATTGAAATCAAATTCAGGAAATAAGTTTAAAGTGAATGGTTAAAGATTGAAGCATTATTTAGGAGGCAGTTTGAATGAGGAACAGTCCCATATTTAAGAGATTAAAGGAAATTGTTGAAAAGATATCAAATTATAGCAAATGTCTAGCTAAAGACATAAAATTGAGCAGCTATTTGGGAGGCAACCCAAGAAATTTTAATTTTTACTTTACAATTTGGTTATGTTTAATTTAGTGTGTTTTGATTAGTTTAGCTAATAGAGTAGTTTCATTTTAGTTTTGTTTAAAATTTATGTTAGTTAAAATTTTGGCTTGATTTTAGGACAAATGAGCTGATTATGGAATTGAAGTTATTGACAAAGAGCAATTTGGGTGTTTATAAATGAATCCTATATACAATTTTAAAGAGAAAGATCATGCTCCTGTACCAGAGAAGTTTCCAAGTAGATGCCTTATTCAATTCCTATATTTTCTATATAATTTCATACCTTGGTTTGTTAGAATCCACCTCAACTGTCTGCTTGAATCTGAGATGCTTTGTGTTTGCAATCATTACAAGCATGATTTGAAAGAATTTGAAATACTGTTTGCTAATGAATATTAACATGTTTAAAATGGATCAAATATGCAATAAAATGAAGATTGAGATGAAAGTGTATGTTTTGTCGAGACACAATTTTCCTTTGTTGCGACAAATAGAAGTTGGCCCTTATCAACTTAAGGCAAAAATATGTTATGACAATGTGTTTTATTGTTGCCACATTTAAAATCTTTCTCATGATAAACATTCACTTAGAAAGCTAATAGTTTGGTCGTGACATTAGTTTGCCTAAAAAGATCTTTGTTACGACATTATTTTGGCTCTAATAGTTATTTATGTGTCGTGACATAGAAATATTTGTCGAAACAATTCTGTTTTGTGACTAGTAATTTGAATGTCGTGGCAAAAATGTCAAAGGTCGCGACATAACTTTTAAGTTTTCGGGTTAATGTTTTGTCGCGACATGGAATTTTGATGTCGCAACATATTAATTGTCGCAACATATTCTCTAACCTATGAAAGAGGATATCAACCATTTTGGAACTTTTATTCAAATTTTAACATTCCTTTTCTTTTTCTCTTCTCTTCTTCTCTCACGTCATATCTAGAATACCTAACCCGCCTAACCTTTTCCCTAAACTCTAAATGCGAAGCTCGCATTTCCTAGCACCCGACCACCTAGAGTATTTAACTGCATCCAGACACACCCTTTCTTTTACTTAATCCTCGATACAATTCTTTTTCTCAATAATACACATTTCAAATACTCATTTGTAAAGGATAATTATCCTTACGAAAATATATACGTATATATCATGTTGCCTTAAAGAGGGCCCATCATTTTGTTCTCAATAACATTTTCATTCAATATGGCATTATATGCCCATTTGCTCACCTCTCACCTTATACATTACAAAGATTATGTCGCTATAAATATAAAAACATTTACAAACATTTATCAAAGTTCAATTTTCAAAAAATAGTTTTAATACAAAAGTATCAAAAGCTATCATGGGGTTTCAAGTGTATGCATGGTTCGAGCTACTTACTCCGTGCGGCTTTTGACGATGACTCTGCGCTTGCATGGTCTTTCCTTTTGAACCTGTTCACTCGGTACCTGCGCGATGATAAAAACAATGCGCTAAGCGTTTTCATGCTTAGTAGTTCTATACAGTTATCTGTTCATTTTATTTTAACACAAATCATACGACTTTTCTAAACCAATGCTTTTGAACCTTATTGAATGATTAATGCAATACACACGTAGAGATATATATATATATATATATATATATATATATATATATATATATATATATATATATATATATATATTCATTTATATACATTCATTTACAATTAATTTTGATCATTTCAAATATGCACTATCATATGCTATAACTCATTCAAAACTCAAATCATGCTTTTAACAAATATTCTTATCATTTTGCCCTTAAATGAATTTAGTCAATGTTTTCGGTGCGTAGGATAACGGAATCACAGGCACGGTCCCTCTAGGCTACAGGCCGGTATAAAAAGGTTTTATAACACAGTACGGTCCCGTTAGGCTGCTGCCTAGTTATAAAAAATAATAATTTTGTGAACACTATCGATACTGTTCCGCTGGGCTACGGATAAGAGTGACACTACATTACGTTTTGTTCACAGTACAACTAGTTTGACCCTTATTGGTATACCAATCTATCCCAATCTAATATGACTTGATAACATTATATTAAGGGGCATTAAAACCACTATAGAAATTGCCAATGTGGTATATACATTTATACTCAAATAACACATTTCAATACTCATGCAATTTTTTTCATGGCAATCATTTCACAATCACTTAAAATAAATCAATATGAAGTTTTATTGAAAATCATTTCAATAATTGCGTAAACAATTTTGATACTTGAAATAAGAAGAGAAGAATAGAGAATTTAATCAAAAGGTCACAGATTTCAATTCCTATCCTCGGAATCTCGACTTAAATTCGGGTTTTTCTTGTCGCCAACCCCTAATCCATCACAATTAGAGAACAATATCAGTTGGCTTATTTAGGTTTCTAGTTAGGGTTGTTTTCTACCCAACACACCTTCACTTGTAAAATTTTTCTGGGAACAAATGAGCCATATTTTACCCAACTTCCTTCAAGTCCATTGTTCCTCTATAAATATATTTTATTCAGAAATTGGAACCATCCAATTCGGAGCACCGAAACTCCAGATATGTCCTAAACATCCGAGACTATTCTATTTTAAACACATAACCAGAATTTCCACTAAAACATAGCCCTTTAAAACTAATTTCTGGTTCAATAGTCCAAATTTGAACATACTTATTTCGTGGATATTTGTTTCTCCTGTATGTCTAGTCGAAAAATTTGAATCACTCAATTTGGATGAACGTATGGCCTAAATACCCAAACTGTTATGAAACACCAAAATTGTATCAAAATTGGACCATAATTGACCTAAACACAAAGCCTCACTTTGACAAATTTTCTAGGTCCAATGGGGTCCAACTTTAGATACACTTATTTCAGGGAGATTTTTTGTTCTAGAAGTTTAGTTTACCCAGAAATTTTAATCACTCAATTTGGATAAGTGACGGCTGGGGTTAAGGCCCAAAAACAAAACATGGGGTTTTGGAAAATTTTGACAAGATCTCCCTAAAAAAAACCCAACATTTCCTTTATACAAAAATTCCTCAACACCAATCCAAACCACAATACACCTTTAAAACTAACCCAATACAACCCCAAAACAAACAAATCTGGAATTAGAAAGAGTTTCTATCCTTGATTCTCTTAAAACTTGAAACCCTAGCTCCCTTTTTACCTTCTCTTCTTCCTTCCTTCTTTTCTTTTCCTTCACTTTACTTGAAAAACCTTGGACCAAAATGGGGGACAATCAACCCAACAAGGTTTCACCCTTCTCAAACCGTGAGAGCCCTAGCTCTCAAATGTTAATGCCCAAACTGAGCTCATTCTAAGACCAATTTTTGGTCTTATCCCATTTTATGTGTAAGGTCATGTTTGGCCAACACATTTTTATCACATTTTCTCATTTTTGCATTAAAGACCTCATTTTCTCCCTATTTGACATTTCACTTCTCAATATTCTCACTTTGGCATTTTTTATTTTTCATTTATGACCCTTGGGTCTTCATTTGACATTTTTACCAAATTTATCTTACTCCTGTAAAATTTCTGGGTTTTTTTTTTTATTTTTTTTATCATTTTTTGTTTTTTATAAATTTAAACGCCGGAAAAATACAATTTAATTTATTTTATACCCTAAACATGTTATAAAAATGTTAGGGTATTTTTAGGGTGTTACACTAAAACCCAGTCTGACCAGTGAAAATGTCTGAGCAACAAAATCTGATCCTGAATCTGAATGAAATGATGGAAGAATATGTTGGAATCTGTGGGGAAGAAACAACACCTTAAGCCTTATAATAGTTATTCAAGATGAGTAGGGCTAAAACAAGAATGAAAATAGAAAGCAACAAACTTAAGAAAGTAGAGAGAAGAGATGCGTAGGAGTCGAAACGGAGCAAAGGGAAGACGTGGGTAGATGATCTGCTTCAAACAACGTGACGCGGCGATGGAATAAATATCACAAGCATAAGGATTTCATCGAGGAGAGAGGCTTCAACAAGATAATTTCACCATTCAGGGAGGAGATTGAGAAGAGAGGGTCGGAATTTATCAGGTGAGCACAAACCACTGGCTCACAAGAAGCAGGAGAGAATTTTTGCAAATCCATGAGAAGAAAGAGAGGAATCGACACGGCCGAGGAAATGGACTTCCTTTGGGCATGAAGGAGATCAACAGACCTGGCTGGGTCATGAAAGAGGTGGAAAGACGGGATCAAAGTTCAAGAAGACGAAAGATCCGTATTTTAAGATTGTCGAGTCATGAAGGATGGAAAAGGTGAATGGCATTCAACCAGAAATAACCCATTTGAATCCATTACAAGAGGATCACAAACTGAGGAAGCAAAAGTAAGGTTTTACTTCCTCAGTTCAGTCTTTCTACCTTCAAAACATCTTAACATAGTGAGAACGGAAGAGGCATTACTTCTATATATCATTCTAAAATGATATAAGTTGAATGTGGGAAAAATCATCGAGAAGTCAATTCTCGTAAATAAGACAAAGAAGAATTATAGAGGTAAGGATACAGGACGCCCGAACCCCGGGGTCTCTGTCGACCAATCGTTAACTCCAAGAAAACCTTTGTGTCTCATATCATGAGACCCATACATGAGTAAAAATAGCCACGTCGGGCCCATACATCCATACTCATCAAAATATAACAAACTATATTACAATAGTTTCAAGAGTTAACTATACTCTTATACAAACATGTATAAATCAAAAGGTTTCATACATGTTTTACAAAAATATATAATCGGGGCCATGCTCGCTTTCTTCAAAAAATTCTGAGCATCGCCTCCCGACTCCTCAGACCGAAAAAGGGGATCCCGTAAGATCTGGGCGAGCAATGCCCAAGAAGAATAATCTCTCCTACGAGGGTTACTCCCACCTAAGTGCTTCATGATGCAATGGAAACAAGGGCCACATTCAAGTAAATTCTAAGGTATTCCTACTGAATATGTTCATACGCATGGATGGTAATAACACTCACCATTTCTACTTCGAGCCCCCTCACGACTCTCACCATTTTTTCCGCTTCGCCAAGTGTGAGAAACACTGTTTTCAAAACAAAATATTTTTGTTCCTGAAAACGTAATACCAATTTTTCAATAAAATTATATTGGACAACCCTCCGAGGTGAATTGCTAGATAACTCAAATACCATGGGTCCTCCTCCGACGAACCTCCGTTCGACAACTCTCCAAGGCAACTTCGAAAAATCATCCCATCAAATCATCTGACAAACCAGTTGCTCTTTCATGTCACGCACTCATACCTTACCGCTCTAGGGTCGCTCTAATGCATATGAAATGCAATATGCCATTTCACCATAAATCATGTTAATATATCACGTATGCATATATTAACGAAAATCATGCACAAACAACATGTTATTCATTCATAACAATAACACAAAATTAGCTCACATGGGCTAATAAACCATCCAGCAGTCCATATTGGAACTGCCCAAAGCATCACTCCAAACATAAGAACATGTTATTCAATCATAGCAATAAAATGTCAACACACAAGAATACAATATAGTCTTCACTTTGCTTCTCGGATCACAAAAACCACTTGGGATTTCGCCACTTAGTCCAAGTTTTGGAACCGAATGAACAACCATTCCGGCCTCCGAACCTCCCTAACCATTAAAATGACTCTTAGCCAAAGAATATATCAAGTAGGATAAAACCCCTACCTCCCGAGTTGTCGAAACTCCACAAAACCGGTACCCACGCGTAGCCCTTGCCTTGGGGATCAACTTTGCCTCTTGTCTCGTCGGAAGCCTCCGGTCCGATCGCCGGGAATTCTAGAGAGAAGTGAGAGCTTCTAACTCTAAACTCTCTTTTCTCCCTCTCTCTTTCGGTTTCCTCTTTCTCTCTCTTCCTTTCCCTCCTAAACTAGCCTGGGGAGGAATGATGTGGGTCAACTGCATCCTCACTTGCCAAGTGTCAAGCTCCCATCGCTCCTTTATATTACACTCCATCCCCTTATCCATCTAACATAGATTTCAACCCAATCACATGTTTCCACATGTCTCTCATGCGTCCCACTTGAGCTCATGTTTGACTCATTCTGCACATGACACGTGGCACCTCTTGAGCCACCCAAAACATGCCATGTGTCCCGCACCACTCCCGGTGCCTCAAAAAACGTTAAATTCCGACTGTTTCGGAATTCGACGAAATTCGACGTGGTAGCTAGATTTTGTGAAACAATTCCAACGGTGAAGTTCGTTTCATTATTCGAGATCTAGAAAAATTCCGAATTTTGACTGAAATTACCATTTTACCATTTTTTAGAAAATTAGAATTTTCTAGGGTCTTATAATGATTCCTCATCTAGCCACCATCACTAGGATATGTATACTAGAGGGGGTGAAAGGAACCTGGAAGAAGAAGAAAGGTGTTCCAGGACTTCCCCTTTAACCCTTACTGGTATAACAAGACCTCCACCCAGTAAAGGCAAGAAGAAGGTGCAAGAAATTTAAGAAGATCACAGAGATGGAAGGGAGAATGAGCAAGCTATTGTGGTGAGCTCAATGAAAGAAAAGAAGAGAGGTAGAGGAGCATGAGCCCAATTTGGAATCTATCTCCAGATGCTAGATAATATCACCAAGAGCTAGCTGAAAGCTCTAGGCAAGAAAGCAACAATGTAGATATCATGGATATGTTGGTTAGAATGGAGAAAAGTATGAGAGAAGGAGACAACCAACTAAATCTCCAACTGCAACTCATAGATGAATATCTGGATGTAGAACTAAGAAGGAGAGACTAGTACCTGGAAGAGGTAATTAGACAAAGAGACTTGGAATGGCGAAAGGAGATAGAAGAAAGGGATGCAATGTGGAGAGAAGAGCTAAGAGTTAGGGATACAGTTTTCTGTGAAGAGTCAGGGAAGCAAGAATTCAATCTATGCAAAATGCTGGAAACTAGAGATCGTAGCATGAAAACTGCTCTGGAGTCTAGAGAAATAGGATGGTTAAACAGTTTGCCACATTTTAAGGATAGCTTGAGGCTTACAACTCAGGAATTGATCAACAATAGATGTACATTGGAATCAATAGGCAAGAGGCAATGTGAGCTAGTAAAGCGTAATGCAGACATCTTAGATTGGGCCATGAAGATAGTGTTAGGAAAGAAGAAAGTGGCACTTCCAAACATCCAAATTTCTGATTATGTACCCTATACCATAGTGCCTAAGGATGTGACAAACCCTTCCATACCATTTACCTACCCTGAGCAACCTGGAGAAATACTTTTTGTCCCTTTTAAAACATTACCTCAAGATGAGACTTATGGTATAATAAGAATGTTAAGAAGAACCATTGAAGAAATTGAAAAATATAAAAGGGAGCAATCACAAAAGGCAAAATCTCCAAAAGAAACAAAGAAAAAATGAGTCTTTCTTGTATATGATTGCTTTACTTGAATACCTCGTGTAACTATCTCATGAATACAATGCAAGTCTTTTTGGAAATTATGTGCAACTGTATATTGTGTGAAAATTTGAGTACTATGAATAATGGTGATATAATTTAATGTTTAGTCGACCGGGATCCGTGATTATCGGTGCTGTATGTATTTTGAAATAAACGGATTACCAAATGAACCTCTCAAATTGTACAATAGCACAACACCATTGTTTAGAAACCAAACAAGAAATTGGGGTAGGATAAGCTTAACTGAAAATTGAAAGTTGTGATGTTATAAATAGATAAGTTGGATTTTAAGACTCGGAAAGATTTAAACAAATGATGAATACAAGACTATAATTTATTTTAGAAATGGGGGCTTAGTTCTTGTGAACCCTGAAAACATGCACATGGTCAAAAGTACATCCAACTACTTGTTCTGAAATTAGGGACATCTTCTGAAATCCATCATAGTTTTAGTCTTCCCAAGGTCCTAGAACTTGTTAGATTATTATTCAAGGTGAAATCCTAGGCAACACAACTAACAGGAAATGATATAGGTCATCCTTGGAAGTTTGAACTTTTCAAAGCTTACCCATATGATATGCATATGCATATACCTTAGTTCCTTATTTGAGCCTAATTTCCAATTTCATCATCAAAGCCATATAATAGAACCTTAACCCTTCATTAAAGCTAATCCTTCAATAAATAACCCTAAGTTTGCCCAAATTGCAGAATGAGTACAGAAAAATGATTTAAGATGACAAGTTTGGGGGAGTATTTATCTTTATATTTATTTTTTATAGAGAGAAAAGAAGAATGAGAATTAAGGATGTGAAAAGTGGGTCAATTGATTGAAGATGTATCAAAGAAGGTTCACAACAGAAGATTGAGAAGCTGAAAATCAAAAGTATCCAGGTGGAATGAGTTTTGTCTTGTAGCCTTCCTCCCTTGAGCAATTAAGTTCTTAGGGGTGCTTCAACACCTAGTACCCTAATGCCAATTGGTATGGGAGTTGATAACCCAAAGCTCTCTAAGGGTGGTAGAAAGCTTAAGAAGGCAAAACATTGCACCATTCCATAAACTTTGATAAGAAATGAAAACTAAAAAGCTTCTAATATGATGAATTGAATGTAAATTCTAAAAGTGGAGTAAGAAAAAGCCAAAATGGAGAGTATGCAAAAAGATGCGCCCAATTAAGTTTAGGGGTGCTTTTGAAAAAGTGAGTTGAATGGAAAAGAAAGGATGAGCAGTATGAAGGTAAAATGTTGAGAAAATACATACAACTTGGGTAAACTTGAGCTTAAAATGACCAGTTAACTACCCAATGCCCAAGCCAAACATTACAAGCCTAAAAGACCTATTTGATCTTAAAGGTGGTGTTTGCCTACATTAGTAGATATTAATATGACCAACAAGCCTTTGGGACCTTAGAAAAACGAGGGAGTAGTTTATTATCTGAATAGTATCTCAGAAGATTAACTAATTTTCCAAATTGAAAAAGGGGCAAGACCATCACACACTTAGTAATTAGGGTAAATAATTGAATTATTTACACTATATGATTTATTTGTTTGTTTAGTGAACTTAATTGAAAATCTTCTTCATTATGGATTTAAAACTTGTTCAAAAATGATATTATAACTATCATGTTTTTAAACTGATTTGTGGATTTAAAGGAAAAAGATGTCTGTTGCAGAACAAAAATGGCCTCAAAAAGATGAATTGCTTGAGGACATGCAAAAGTATCTTTTATTTGCTTGGGGACAAGCAAAACTTTAAGTTTGGGGGAGTTTGATGAGTCCAAAACTCATATATTTTTAAGTCCATTTTTCTTGCATTTTTGATAATTTAAGGTCCTATGTAATGGAGGATTATGGAATCTTCACCTAGATTTGTGTTTTGCAGGGTTTTAATGCAAGAGAACCAAAAACAAGGAAAAAAATCAGAAAAAATGGCTAAGGAAAAAAATGCAGAATGTTCCAACATTTCTGAATTATGTCGCGACAAAAGTTCAAGACAACCAAGAGAAGCTTGCCGCAATAATGAAATCTATGTCGCAACAAAGAGCATGCATATTGCCTAAAAGCACAGTTCAAAATGTCGCAACATTTCACAATTATATCACGAAAATTTTTGTGAAGAAGACAGAAAGAGTTTATCTTGAAAATTTAAAACTCTGTCGCAAAATAGATAAAACAGAAGAAATTTTAAAGTATGTTGCGACACTTGATAACTATTTCGCGACAAAGGACAAGGCAAATGACAACAGAACATTGTCGCGACATCCAAAATTATATCACAATAAAGAATGCAATGAGGTAGTGGAAAGAATGTCGCAACATAAAAAATGATTGTCGCGACAAAACATAATGAAGAAGACTG
Organism: Tetrastigma voinierianum; assembly: GCA_016808115.1. NCBI lineage: Eukaryota > Viridiplantae > Streptophyta > Magnoliopsida > Vitales > Vitaceae > Tetrastigma > Tetrastigma voinierianum. The sequence goes on from JAEQBH010005689.1 coordinate 39,527, forward strand.
GAAATATGTCGCGACAGTTATACCTTTAGTCACGACAAAAGCTGACAAGAGTTCAAGAACAATTGTTGCGACAAAGTTTGCAATGTCACGACCAATCATCCTGAGAATAAAAATGTAGGGCATGGAAATTATGTCACGACATTAGAAACTTATGTTGTGACAATTACAAGATGAAGTTAGTTGAACTTTGTTGCGACATTTCCAAAGTATGTCGCGACACAATTTGAGGAGAGAGCAAAGAATATTGTCGCAATATTCCTATCATTGTCGTGACAATTCTAAGAGAAGAGATTTGATGCATATATCAAAACTTTGTCGCGACACAAGAAAAGATTGTCACGACAATCACTCAAGAAGAATGCAAGTCAATATTGTTGCGATAAACTCACAAAAAAGAGTCAAGACATATAAATTTCATATATGTCGCGACATTCATAAACTTTGTCGCGACATTGACTCAAGAGGATTAAAGTCAGAAATGTTGTGATAAAGCCATAACAAAGCCTAAAGACACAAGTGAACTGCAATGTTGCGACAGAGATCAACTTTGTCTCGACGAAGACATCAGCTGGGCCTGCATGGAAATCCATAATTTCAACCTAGCATTCCAACCCAGCATTTATGAACCTAATAAATAGAAAGAGATAGGGCAGCAAATAATATCTTCGGATCAAGAGCTTTTCAGCTAGCCTTTCAACCAAATTTTTAGCTGAATAAGATGAAGTCTCTCACAGGTGTGTGTGTGTGTGTCTATATATATATATATATATATATATTATTCTTCATTCTTTTAGGAGTAGAGGTAGATCTGAGATGAAATTTTGAGTTGGAACATTTGTAAATCAAGCTTCATTTATGTCTGAACTTGACTGAAATTCTGGAAAATTTTTTGGATTCATTTTTATTCAGGTTTAATCACAGTTTCAATGAATTTTTCTGATTAACTAGTCATTGTCACTTGTGATTTAGACATGAAGACTTAGCTCTATGGGAAAGGATTTGGTGTTTGATTGTTATTTTGCAGTAATTCAAATGTATGTTTTGGGTATGAAAACTAGATTGATCTAATTGGTAATGCTCTTATAATGAGTTGCTCTATATATCAATGCTCTATACCCAAAAAGAGTTGTATCTATGCTCTGATCTCCAAGATCCCTTTGAGTGACATAGAGATGAATTACCTAAGAGCAAAGAGTAGTAACTTGGGGGTAAATTGCATTGATATTTTGGGAACTAATGTACTCTAAGTATCACTCTGATACATCATAGGTGATGTTCTAACCTCTGACTTTAAGGTTCCTTTTTGGGTGACAGCAGAATTGTGTTCCTGAGGAATAAGGACCACTTAATGAGATATCAGTTTAATCCTTAAAGGTTTCATCTCAATCCAATTGAATAATCTTAATCTTTTGTTAGCTGAGATTCTAATCAAGAAGGAGAATTGTATTGAATTGATGGTTGAGATACTAATTAAATTGAAGAAGGCTTGTGTTACCCTGTCTATGGGGTAAGCAGTCTTCAGTCCTAAGAGATGGCTATAAGTACCAGCTTAAGAAAAATAGCCAAATCTTGAAGAGGATTGATGAGTCCTAAACTCATGTATCTTTAGTTAATTTTTCTTGCATTTTTTCAGCAGTTTATGATTCATTTTAATGCAAAATTCTTGAATAATCACCAACTGTGTGTTTTGCAGGTTTTGAATGTAAAAGAAACAAATCCAATAAGAAAAGCAGCAAAAAAATTTGGCTAAGGAAGAAATGTCAAGACATAATATCAGAATGTCGTGACATAATGGAGATCAAAAGACAGAACTATGTCACGACAATGGATTTTTATGTCGCAACATTGCTTGAGAAGTTCCTGAAGAGAAATGTCGCGACATTCTTTTGCTTTGTCGCTACATTGATAAAAGAAAATGGTAGTATAGTTTTGTCAAGATGTTGACCAATTTTTCAACACGTCTACCAAAGACTAACTAAAGTCCCCGGCAATGACGCCAAACACTAGTTGAGTGACCAAAATATACCAACAAAATCTTCAACTTAGCTACTAGAGGCTAATGTCTTGTCCTCGGCAACGGCGCCAAAAACTTGTTGAGACCCAAGATAATAAATATGTGTTTGCTTTGTATGAGAAGGTTTCATTTGAAAATGTGTTTTGGTCTAGTTCACTACAAGTGCATAGGTCATACAAGTAATAAAAGTGGATTTAAGTCCAGATATCGTTCCCACGAGAATTGATGAAAAATCTAAAGATCAACTACCCTATCTACTCAAGATCCTTACTATTTGAACTCCAAATTCTAAATTGATTCGGTTTTAAACTAAAGGAATTGTAAAAACTAATTAAAATTCTATAACTATATATGAAGAATTCAAAATAATTTGATTGGAAAGTTCACTGGGTAAGTAACACTAGGAAATAGTTTAATGTACAATTATCAATTTCTGCATCATTTTATAACATGATTCAACCATCAGTTTGAAATATGAACTTGTCAAAGATGCAATGTATTATAGTTTGGATTTCTCCACACATTATACATTTCGCTAATCAGATTTTCATGTTCCTTTCAAACACATGAGTCTAATCAGTTACTTGTAGAATATAATCCTCTTTCTAAGATTTGAGTATTTTTCTTTCTCAGTACTTCACACATGAATCTTAGGACTGAAGAATTCTTTCCCTTATAGACAGGGTAATGCAAGCCTTCCCAAATTTAATTGGTATTTCATCAATCTAATGTGATAAAATTCTCTATCTCCTTGATTAGAATTCTACTAACACGGGATCATGATCCTTTCATCAGAAAGAGGAGAAACCTTTGATCAACTAAAGTGATATATCATCCAACTACTCCTCACACCATTAGTAAATAAATGATTTATCGAAGTAGTCCTTCAGAGTTCATTAGTTCCATAATATTAGTCTAACATACCCCTAAGTAATTGCTCCATACTCTCAGGATTCTCTTTCTCTGTGTCACTCAGAGGGCCTCCTTGAAATCAAAGCAAGATACAATCATTTTCTTGGTACACGCTACTAATATTTTGAACAAGTAATCTCAAGAACAACACCAATAAAATAAATTCAAGATTCGAACTATGACATTCTTTCATGTAATGCAGAGAATAATAATTCACATCGATTCATTCCTAGAGGGAGCTCAGTCTTTCAAAACTGGATTACAACTAACAGGGACTAACTGATCAAGGAAATTCACTGAGATTGCAAGCGAACTAAAATAAATGAACTCTAGAAATTCTCCAAATTTCATTGAAATAAGACATTAATGAAAACTAAGATTTTAAAATAAACCCAGCTCAAAACTTCACACTAGATCACTGTTCCATTCTAAAAAAAAAAAAAACTAACTGAAAAAAAACCCTAAGATAATACTAAATTGACGAAAAATAAATAAATGAAAAATAATATACAAGGAGATTCCTACTACCAAGAAGTTCCTGGTTTGGCGGAAGCTACACACAGTGCCTTAGATACTTGTATTTATAAATTTTCAAATGATAAGCCGCAATTCAAGGCTGAAATTGTGGATGCCCAAAAATCTAGCCCATTAGGTTGCTTTGTCGCGACATAGAAAATTATGTCATGACATAGTTATCATATTTGTTCCCAAGCTTTTGTCGAGGCTTCCAGTTTTCTATTGCGATATGGTTTCGTGTTTTCTTCTTGGATTCTGTCGCGACATAATTTGAAAATGTTGCGACAAAGTTCTGCTGAAGTTGGCTAGTAATTGTCGCGACATGAGTGTCTTGTGTCGTGACATAAAAACTTTGTTGCAACCAACTTTTCATTCCTTGTTGCCCTTGAAAAATGTCACGACATAAAATTTCTTTGTCCCGACAAAGCTTCTTACCTTTCAGCTTTGTTTTATACCGTGACATAATTTTGAAATGTTGTAACATAAAATACTCTTTTGCTCACACTGTTTCGCGACAGTTTTCTGTTTTTTTTTCTTTATCTTTTGTCGTGACATAGTTTTCTGTTGTTGCGAATAATATTTTTGCCTTAAGCTCTTCAACTTTGTTGTGACATACATTACTGTGTTGCGACATTCTTTCTGTGGTTCTTCTCAACCTTTGTCATGATAGAATTCCTTACAATTGCATGTTGTTATTGTCACGACAAATATTTTCTATGTCGTGACATAGTCTTGTTGTCTTGTACTGCTGAATCTGAACTCTATGTCGAGATAGACCTTGAAAATGTTGCGACATATTTCCTTCCTTGATCTTTGTCACTAGTGTAAAGACCAAATGATGTATATGTGAAAATATGGTCAAGGGAGTGAATGTGGTAAATACTCAAAAACTGATTTGAAACAAAAGTAAGTGTACTCAAAAATTGAAATGAAAAAGTATTACCAACACTCAACCCCTTCCGCAAGTGCACGGGTCATATTAAGTAATCAGCGGACTTCTAGAGTCCCGATATCGCATCTAATGGTGATCGGAGGTTCTCTAATCGGAATTTGATCACCCCGATTACAAGGGCTCTTCACTATTTAGGCGATAAAATGGGATGTGGAATAAAATCAATTTAATGGAAAAACTGATTTAAAACTAATCCTAAAAATCTACCAAATAAAGAACTACTTAATTCTAAAAAGGTATGAACAGAAGTAATTCAGTATGAGGGATAATTATTTACAAATGTTTTTGCATTTTCTCGAATGCGCAACATTTGTGAGTTGAATGTCGGATTTGTCCAAGAGCAAATGTAGTATAGCTCTGGATTTCTCTGGCATTCATACATTTCACTATCTAACACACCATATTCCTTCAGAAAATGGGTCTAAATAGCTACTTGTAAAATTCAAATTTTTAAGATTCATTGTTTTTTCTTTTTCAATACTTCACAACCATTTCTCAGATCAAGAATTCTTTCTCCATAGACAGGATAATGCAAGCCTTCTCCAATATATTGGTATCTCTCGCCCTTCAAATCTAATAAAATTTTCTATCTCCTTTGATTAGATATTTCATAACACGGATCAAGATCCTTTCATCGACTAAGGAGAAACCCCGACAACTAAATTGATACATCATCTAATTAATCCTCACACCATGAGTAAATTAGTGATCTATCAAAGTAATTTTTTCAGTTCATTAGTTCCAAGATATTAGTCTAACATACCCTGTTACCGCTCTTACTCGTGAATCTCCATCTCCGTGTCACTCAGAGGGCCTCCTGAAATCGAGCACGATACAAATTCTTTCCGGGTATAGTTACCATTCCAAATAGTCTTGTCATTATATGAACAGTACCAATTATATAAATTTAGTATTCAAACTAATAAAATAACTAAGAAACCGCAACCAATGTTCAACAATTAATCCTCAACCCTGTAGGGTGGTGTTTAATGCACATCGGATTCCAATCATCACCAATCAAACAAAAAGTAAGAAAATGAAGAAAGAAATCATGAGACAAGAAGAGAAAATCCATTTGAGCCTTCAATATTCGCCTATACAAGAATACAAATTGAATATCTCGAGTACAAAGACCGAAATCGCTTCACAATAAAATACGCCTAAAAACTAAGGTCTAAGATCTATTAAAATAAAAATCTACAAAGAAAACTAAGAAAATGGGCAGTTTAGAGAGAGAAAACCCATGAGAGAGAGAAAATCCAGATTTTAGCTTCAATCTTTGTCTGAACATTAGTGAAATATAAATCTCTGTTATACAGCACTAAAATCTCTTCAATACAAAAAAAAAACCTGCTAAAAAATTACTCTAAGATCTACCAAAAAAATCAAAATCTATAGAAAAACTGGAAAAATGGGCAGTTTAGAGAGAGAAACCCCATGAGAGAGGTTCTCCAATCTTCCTACTACCCTCTTTACCTAAATAACGAGTATATATATGGTCCTGAAGTATGAAACGCCAAAACAGGCCAAAATATCAATTTTCGCCTTTAGTTTTCCACGCTTGGTCGCGACACAGTTTTTTTAGGTCGCGACCAAGTTTCCTGGTCGTGACGCAGTTTTTGGGGTCGCGACCAAGTTTCTTGGTCGTGACAATTTCTGGACAGCAACTTGTTTTTCTTCTCCAACTTGTCGAGGCCATAACTTCTTCGTTTTAACTCGGATTTGGGCGTGTGAGTACTCGTTGGAAAGCTATTTGAATGTAGAATGAAACCATGAGGAAGATTGAACCATTTTATGTTCCATATGGTACAGAAAAATTTATCTTCCTAGTGGCGCGTTGTGAGACTCCCGGTTGACTATTCTTTTGGAAATATATTGCTCATTTCTTGCCAAATCACTTGATTTTCATCAACAATCCTACAAAACCAAGTTTAGAGGATATTTTAAGAATTTTACTTGAATATGGATACAAAATGCACAAAATAGCATGTGAAATGAACTCAAAACATAGATGAGTTTTGCACTCATCAGTTAGCTGAATTGTTTGTTGCAACATTGAAATCTTTGTTGTGATAAACTTGTCTTGACTTGTCTCATTGCTCTTCCATTTTTTGTCGCGACATAATTTTCTTTTGTCGCGACAGAAATCTTCACTCTGCAGATTTTTATATCGCGACACAAATTTGATTGTTGAGACAAAATTCTACCACCATTTGCTTTATCATTGTCACAACAGAGAAAAATAATATTGCGACATTTTTCTTCGACAAATTGTCAATAAATGTTGTGACATAATTTTCTATTGTCGCGACAAGGTTTTGTCTTCTGATTACAATTATGTCGCAACATTCATTTCTTTATTGCAATATTTATCATTCAATATCTCTCATTTTGTGTCGTGACAAAGTTGTGAAATATCGCGACATTCTTCACTTCTAACTTGAATTCAGATTATATTCTTTGTTGCAACATAGCATTGCTTGTTGCGACATAGCTTCTACTTGTTCTATTGAGATTACGTCGCAACATTTTGAAATTATGTCACGACAATTTTGCCTTAGCCAATTTTATGCTTTTCTTGCTGGAATTGTTTCTTTTGCATTAAAAACCTACAAAACACAAAGTTGGTGAATATTCCAAAATTCAACATTCAAATGAATCGTAAACTTCTAAAAATATGCTAGAAAATTAAAAATAGATGAGTTTAGGACTCATCAAATTCCCCAATCCATCGTTTTGTTTGGTCCTCAAGCAAAGAAAAGAAAATTTTGTTTATCCTCAAACAATTTAGTTTTTCTTTTTAAGGACATTTTTCTGTTTTACCCTTGATGTAACACCCCGTCCCGGCAGTAGCCGCACAAGACATTTAATCAGAGGGCATACCCGAGCACCAAGTGTCACACCGCGTATTTTTGAGAGAATTATGAAATCATAATTTATGGAACCCAGAATTGAGGTACTAGTGCCAGTGTAAAGTGGTAAATTCCAAAAATGATATAAAGGGCATAATTTGAGAAGATAGTATGCCAAAATGAAAATAAAATAAGTTGATTTGCAATATCAAAGTGTTTGAGGACTAAATTGTAATTGCCATAGAGCATTTAAAGTCAAAATTAAAGTGTAGATGGGCCATAATAGTAAAAATAAAGTTAAAGTGCACATACAAAGAGACGTGACCAAATGTTAATTTGTACGAAAATCGGTACTAAAGGTGAGATGAGACAAACTTAACATTTCATTTTGGCCTCTCAAACTGTGAGCTTCACAAATGGGAGAGTAGTTTTAGTATACAGAGGAAGCACAGGAAGATGAGGAAGGAGAAGGCGGAGGAAGAATTAAAGGTATGTTTTTTTTTTTTTTTTTTTTTATGGAATCAAGTGTCTTTTTGGATGTCTAGGATTATTGGTGTGATTGCTAGGCTTTTCTATGGAGATCGGTTTGTTCCAAACCTAGGTTTTGGCTGAGGATCATCCTAACCATAGATTTGTTGAATTCATGGGTAAAACCTAATTGGTATACAATAAACATGAAATCCTCTTATTTATATGGTTGCGAGGAACTGTGGACCTTGGGTTGAATTCATAGGATTTTTACTTGGGGTTTGGTTTTATGAAGTTCCAAGTCACCAATTCAAGTGTTGTGAAGTTGTTTTGGATGAATTCCATGTTGGTTTTGAGGAATTGTTGTAAAAAGGAGAATGTTGGGTTTTTAAAGGAATTGCTGTCAAAATATTTGTAAAACCCATGTTCTTGTTTTGGATATAGATTAAGTTAGAATCATCCAAATAAATTGATTCCAATTGGTAAAGAACCATAAGAGATAGGGCTACAAATATATAGAAGGGACCAAGAGCAAATTGTATCTCTAAGGCTCCCAAATACAGACTGAAAGGTGAGCTCGTGTAGCTCACTGATTATGCTCTGTTTTGGGTATGGCTGTACTATTTTGTCATAAGTGGAGTTTCACTCATCCACATTGAGTGATTCAAAATTCTGCATAATAGACTTATAGGGGGAAAAGGTTAACCGAAGGAAGTACAGCAAATTGAAACCCTAAAGTGCCCATAAAATTTGTCAAAGTGGAGCTATGTGCAGATTCTGTTCTACCAAATTGAGTCATCTAGATGTAAAATACAATAACTTGAGTTTTGGTGATCCAAATTGGGTGATTCCAATTGGAGAAGAAACCTTATAACCATAATTTCAAATGAGTGAAGAAACAATTTCCAATTTATGGAGTTAAGACCCTTTAAACTTGCTACACAAAGAGGGTGATTCAAAGGAGTTAACCAAATTGGCATCAAAAACATGTCAGAATCCTGTGTTATGTGGTTGAGGGCCTTAGAGAAGGAATTTAAAATTTAAAATTTAAAGATATGTCATTGGATATATAAAGGACTGATCTGGAGAGTTTCATAATTTTTGAAGACCGTTTGAATAATTTTTTGGGTAATAAAGTCCTATATATTGTTGGAAAGTTGCCAAAATGAGTGGTTTTTTGTTGTGGTTTTTTTTTTAGTGCTCAAGGTAAATTGTTAATTTGGCTTTATATGAATGTTGTATGACCCTAAAGTTACTTGCATGAAGTACGTTAAGTTTACGCTATACGCGTGCGACACACGCTAATCGCATTCATTGAGTGTGTAGGCTAAAAGCAAAGGCAAGTAAAAGTAGTGGAGTTGTGCTCAAGTTTCGAAACAAAGAGGAGTGTAAAATTGTTGTAAAAGGAGAATGTCGGGTTTTTGTGCTGAATTAAGCCATTAAAATATTTGTAAAACCCTTGTTCTTGTTTTGGATATAGATTAAGTTAGAATCATCCAAATGAATTGATTCCAATTGGTAAAGAACCATAAGAGATAGGGCTACAAATGTATAGAAGGGACATAGAGAAAATTGTATCTCTAAGGCTCCCAACACGGACTAAAGGTGAGCCTCAGTTCACTGGATTATGTCTCCGTTTGGGTATGGTTGTAGTGTTTTGGTTATAAGTGGAGTTTCACTCATCCAAATTGAGTGATTCAAAATTCTGGGTAAAATAGACTTATAGGGGAAAAAGTTATCTGAAGGAAGTACAGGCAAATTGAAACCCTAAAGTGCCCATAAAATTTGTCAAAGTGGAGCTATGTGCAGATTCTGTTCTACCAAATTGAGTCATCTAGATGTAAAATACAATAACTTGAGTTTTGGTGATCCAAATTGGGTGATTCCAATTGGAAGGAAACCTTATAACCATACTTCAAATTAGTGAATAAACAATTTCCAATTTATGGAGTTAAGACCCTGTAAATCAAGGATAACAAAGAGGTGATTCAAAGGAGTTAACCAAATTGGCATCAAAAACATGTTGTAACTTGTGTTATGTGGTTGAGGGTCTTAGAGAAGGAATTTAAAATTTAAAATTTAAAGATATGTCATTGGATATATAAAGGACTGATCTGGAGAGTTTCATAATTTTTGAAGACCGTTTGAATAATTTTTGGGTCATAAAGTCTATAGAGTATTGTTGGAAAAAGGTTGACCAAAATGAGTGGTTTTTTTTGTTAGGGTTTTTTTTTAGTGCTCAAGGGTAAATTGTTAATTTGGCTTTATATGAATGTTGTATGACCCTAAAGTTACTTGCATGTGAAGTACGTTAAGTTTTACGCTATACGCAGGCGATTAATACGTTACTGTATTCATTGAGTGTGTAGGCTAAAAGCAAAGGCGTAAAAGTGGAGAGCTGTGCTCAAGTTTTTGAAACAAAGAGGTGAGTGTAAATCGTTCTTGGAAAATTGAGTTTTAAAAGTGAAAGATTTTAAATGTTAAAATGAAAAGTTTAATGTAAAATGTGTATATATATGTATATTAAATATGTATGCATATGTTAAGGCATTATGAAAGTTTAAAAATGTGTAAAGAATGCATATGTGTTTTAATGATAAAGTAAAAGATTTAAATGGATTTATAAATGTATTTTGAAGAAATGTTTTATTGATGGTTACCCTAACCCCATATGATTGTTATGACTGATATCAGCTGAGGTACCTTAAGCGTGTAAGGATTTAGAGGGAAACACAATTAGGTTACTAACAGAGGGAGGGAAATAGATTTTTAGTGTAATATCCTTACATCGCATAAGGTGTTATGACTGAACCCTATGCAAGATGTGAGTTTCTTCAAGAACAGAAGGTTATAATCGATTGAGAGACTGTCCATCACCGCTGCAAGACCAAAACTCGTTTCTGTGGTTATAACTGGGTTCCATTAGAAAGAAAGTTTAAAGCATAAAATGGTTTTTAATTGTATAAGTATGTATTACTTTGATATATACTGAAAATGTTATCTTAATGAAAATGTACACTCACTGGGCTCCTTAAGCTCATTCTTTTCCATATGTTTCAAAACATTTTCAGATTATGTGAGATGTGCGCCTAAGAGAGTACCCCTCCCCAAGCAAGCAGCTGAGTCGAGCCATCGAGGAGACGACACATGTGGATCGCATCAGATATATATATTTTGCATATTGTATATGTTGAATATTTTGTCATGTATAAATGTATATATATATATATATATTTTAAAAGGAACTACGTGGGCTTTGATCCTCAAGTGACTGGTGTACGAGGTGGTCGACTTAAGTCTCATGGAAGCCCAATCTTTTGATAAAATGTGCATGGAATAGAATAAGGTTTGAATGTTTGATGATTTGAAGTAAATAAACGATACGTATGTCTATTGTGTTTGATTGGGTTGTGGACGAGGAGTCCTAATATGGAAATTGAAAATTGAAGTTTAGAAGTGTTTTAAATGCTTTCATCAGGTTTTGTAAATTTGGGAAAGTCCGACAAACAGAGGAAACTCTGGCCAATTTTCTGAAAAATCTAAGTGTTTGAAAAAAAAGAAAAAAAAAATTTACCACTTCACTTCCGCATTATTTTCTAAAGATATGTTAAGGATTGTAAAGGGGTTCGCTCCATGGATTTTATTTGATTGTTTTGAGGAAAAGTTTCTATATCTATTGGAGTGCCGAGAGGTCCCCTCGGGTTCATGAGGCTAATCCGGGTCGGGATCCTTCACTTGATATCTTTTCTCTTGAATCCACAATTTGGCTTGAAAAATAAGTTGTCAAATTATTTTTAAACATGTTTCCAATGTAGAACCAAGAAGACCTTCAATTAAGTTCACTATACAGCCAAATAATTTCTATGGTGTAAACAATTCATATATTCAACCCTGATTTGTGAGTGTGTGATAGTGCAATGTTTTGCCTTTTTAAGATTTCTACCAATTCTTGTAACAAACTCTTGGTTAGAAGTAACTCCATATTAGTTGGTATTAGGTACTAGGTGTTGAACCCCTAATAACTTAATTATTCAAGGGAGGAAGGCTATAAGACCAAACTCATTCCATCTTGATACTTTTCTTTTCATAGCTTCTTTTCTTCATTCTTTTCATCTTTCCTCATCTCAATTGATTCTCCTTTCTCAACCCTTCTTATCCTCTTTCACATTTTGAAATAATATTCCCCCAAACTTGTCCTCTTCTATTATTGATGTATTTGTCATGCAATCTAGACAAATAAGGGTTCTTTACTGCAAGATTAGATTTAAGGGAGGGTCTAGGCTTTTCATTTGCTTGTTGATGATGAAATTGGTTATTGGCTCAAATAAGAAACTAATGTATATGCTTATGCATATTATAAGGGTAGGCTTTGAAAGGCTCAAACTTTTTAGGATGCCCTATATTATTTCCTGTTAGTGGTATTGCCTAGGATTTCGCCTTGACTAATAATCTAACAAGTTCTAGGACATTAGGGAGTTAAATTGTGATGGATCCCAGAAGATATCCCTAATCTTAGCACAATTTATTTCAAAGTCACTTTTGACCATGTGCAATGTTTATTAGGATTCATAATAACCAAACTGTTTACAAAAACAGAATTATAGGTCTTATTTGTTCCATCATTTGTTGAAATCTTCCTTATTCTTGAAGTTCTACAATTCATTAATAATTTAACAACTTATCTTTTTCAATTAACTTCCTCCTACCCCAATTTCATCTATCAAATTTTTGTTTAGTTCCTGGACGCGTTGCTATGCTATTTTACAAGTCAAACGCTTATTTAAATCAAACCATTCAATTATGAGAAATTTAACACAACAACAATTCAATTCTATCATCATTCAAATTCTACCAAACAATTCACAGCTATTCAGCAAATCAACCCAGGAAAGTTGGTTTCTCCATTATTCAACAAAGCTATACACTAAAAGTCATCAATTTTTATTTATTTAAAATCAAGGAATGAAAAATAAAATAGACACAAGAGAAATGAAAGATGAAAATGGACACAAATTCTTGCAAAGGATTTTTCATTTATGTTTTATTGTAAAGGAGATTTAGCCACAAAGTATAAGGAATAAGGAGGAAAAATAGTGTAATCATTTTGAAGATTTTGAGGTCTTTTCCTTGGCTGCTTCCATTTTCAAGTATTCTTCAACTTCCTTATCAGTTAGTTCTTTCCTTCCTATTGCATCAAAGGTTTATTTTTGAGATGGTGCTTTGCAAGGCAATGTATGTGCTTCTTACCCGATTCGTGTTAGAAAAGGGCACCGGAGGGTCTATGACATCCCGAGGGACTATCAGGTAAGGCATACAATCGAAAAATTCTAATTGCGGAGAGTGGCACCTTCTTTTACCCGAGATCGTCTTCATGTTCACCTAAAATCTTTGCATTGCTCTCTGTAAGTTCTTGCTGCCTCTTAGCCAATCAGTCCTTGAGTGTCCTATTGTTGACTTGCTCATAAGCTCGCCTAAAGCTTTCTTCGCAATGCCAAGACTATTGAACCAATCTGCCCCTTGATTCTAAAGGTCGCCTTCAGTCATTTCTATCCTCCAACATTTTCACTAAATTGGCCTCATGTATGCTTGTCTCTGTCCAAAAGGCTACTTCTCTATCTCTTATCACTGTTCTCCATTCTGTATCTCTCTTTTCCAATTCTGCCCTCCATTCTAAATCCCTTTGCTTTATTTCTTCTCCCCAGTATTGATCTCTCCTTCTCAATTCCTCGTCTGCATATTCGCCTCATCTATGCCATAATCTCGCTTGTTTGTCCCTTTCTTGCATTTATTCCCTCATGTGTTTCAACATTTCCTTAAATTCTGCATTATTGCCCTACTGTCCTGAGCTCTCAGCTATCTCTTGATGGGTTTCTCTTACATCTGAAGATACATTCCAGATGGGGCTCAAGCTTCTCTGAATCTCTATCGCCTGGGCGGCTTTCCCATTATATCGAATTTCTGCCTCTTTCTCTATCCCCCCTTTCTTCTTTTGTTTCTATTTCTTTCTCTTTACCTTTGTTGTTTGGACCTTTTGTCACTCCAGTTAATGTCAGAGGAGAAGCCTTCGGGCATGTTTCTTCGTTTTCCCAATCTCCATTTACTCCCCCTAGAAGGCAAAGTCTGGTGATTGTAGTTAGGTGTGGTACCAAGCCCCTGTATTTTCTTTTGTAGTAACTCATAATTGAATTCTCAATTATCTTGCCCACATTGATTTTATACCTTCAGAATACGATGTGGCATCGTCATTCTTTCTCACCTGTGGCCGAGGTGCTTGATGGCAATATGATGAGTCTAAAACTCATTGCATTTTTAATCCATTTTTCCAGTTTATTATGAGATAAATGTTGATTGTTTAAGAAAGTGGATAATTGACTCAAATTTCATTTTGCAGAAAATACGCCAGAAACTCAAATTCTAGCAAAATCGAAGATATCACCGCAAAGAAAATCGAGGTCACGACCGGAAATTTAAGTCGCGACAGAATGCCTGGCCACAACTATTCCAAATACGACATCAACAACTCAAGCCGTTAAGAAACTGAAAACTTGAACAAGTGAAGTCCTGACTTGAAAAAGGAGGTTGCGACAAAGAAAAAGTGGTCGAGACTAAAGGAAACAATCAAATGAAGAAATTCATGTCGCGACATCACTTTGATGTCGCGACACCAAAATGATATGAATGATGTCACGACACCACTCTGAGGTCGCACAAGAACTACGCCTACGGCCACAAGAGAGGTCTTTTGCAAAAATGTGGTTGCAACCGGTTTTTTAATACAAGGTTCCATTTCATGTCGCGACATCACTACTATGTCGCGACATAAAAACAGGAAGATTTAAAGTGCAACCAAAGATAGAATGAAAGGAGGTCGCAACTCGTAGCTCCAATAGAAGCACTTCTGCAAAGGAACCAACTTTGCGACCTTTACAAGTCATGATCGTAAATGATGTCGCGATCACTAATTTAGGTCGCGACCTGAAGAAAAGCTGAGCAGAAGAAAATGATGTCGCGACATACAACTGAGGTCACGACCTGGAAAATAGGTGGGAAGAAGGAAAATTAGTTGCAACGTAGAACTGAGGTTGCAAACTGAAGAAAAGGAATGAGCAAAGATGTCGCGACATCATCATGATGTCGCGACATAAATTGAAAAATATGAAGACAAGAAGACTACCAACACAATGGCAATTAAAGGAATCGAGTCATAACACATGAAGTCACAAACAAAGAAAGTGGTCGCAACCAAAAACCGACGCCGCAATCGTGGTTTGCAGTAAAGGGAAAGACAACGATGTTCCGACATGTAACCGAGGTCGCGATTATCAACATCAAGGAACATTGAGCAAATGAAGTCGATCACACGATGTCGCGAACATCGACAAAGTCAAGGTAAGACAAACCGTTGCAACTTAAAAAGAAAGAGGTCGCGACGATCACAGCAATCAAGACAAGTCCATGTCGTGCGACATCAACTCGAGGTCGTGACATGACGCTGAGCCGGGCTTTTTCTTCGATTTGACCCGAGCATTTTGGGGATTCTACGCATTATTTTTTCTACAATATAAATGATAGCTTTAGAATAAGAAAGGCTCGTCGCTACCCGTGGAAAAGAAGAGGAACTCGTGTATATTTTAGAGTAGAATTTATTTTTTTAGTTTAATTTTTTCTTTGGGCTTTGAACTACGAATTCATGTAGAGACGAGTAGAGCTGGATTTTAGTTATGTTATTTTTCTTAAGTATTATTGCCTGAAAATTTATGAAATATAGACAAATTTCTGGAATTCATTTTCTCGCTTTTATTGCAATTATAGTGGTTGCGGCGTGATCTGCTCCATTTCTTAATTCGCACGCAATAATCGTAACGAGTCACGGGATTTGATTTACATTTAGTTATAGTCTTCTTTCCCCGCACAATTTACTGAGAATCTAATTCGGGGTCTTGCTTTTACTTTAATCTATGGTCGTTTTAATGGATAAGTTCCCAATAGTAGTACTCTAGTACCGCCGAGAATGTATCTTACTCGATATCCAGATGCCCCTCTTACGTGACACAGAGACGGAGATTCAGAGTTGAGAGCATTCTTTTCTGGGTATGTTCGACTACCATTGACGAACTGCTGAGCTCTGAGAGTTCATTTTGATAAATCCCTCATTCGCTCATAATTGAAGTTTGAGGTGTGTATTTAACAATATAAATAATCGGAGAGTTCACCTTAATCTACAGGTAAGTTCCAATCCCCGTGTTAGCTTAGATCTAATCAAGGGAAAGGGAAGAACCCATAGATCTGAAGGTCGAGCCATCGACGAAAGCAGAAATCTTGCTAAAATCCTTATAAGGAAAGCAAAGTTCTATCACAATCAGAAATGGGCGGAAGTATTGAGAAAGAAAAACACCCACATCTTGCAAGAAAATTCGAATACGTAGCCGGTTAGATATCGTCTTCGAGAGAAGCAAGGATATCTAATCTATGAAAATGGAAATCCAATTCCAATAATTGGGAAATCTTTGGACAAAAATTATCCATACATCAAAACGTGAGCAATGGATTTGAAGGCCGGGAATTTACTGCCTAATTGTATTTCATTGATGGTTTTCAAGTTTCATTTAAACCGATTCAATCCATTCATTTATAGACAGTTTATTTTTATTCATTTACTTTCGTTTTAGCTTAATCTGAATTTATTCAATAGTATAGGGAATTTTAATTTGTGTTGTTTAGATAAAACCTTCATTATGAGTTTTGAGTCCAAATAGTATGAAATTTTAGTACAGCTTGATTCGTAATTAAGTATCAATTCGTGGGAATGATACATGGACTTACATTCAAATTTACTACTAGGCGACTCCAGTACTTGCAGTGTCATAGACTTTACCCTTATTTTTAAATCATGAACAATTAAGAGAAACTATTTATCAAGGAAATTATCCAAAGTAACATGTATGCAAGAGAAGTGTATACTTGTAATTATGTTAATTGAGGGGTTTTAGTCTATATAGAAAAGGCAAACAAGTTTTTACGGCGCCGTTGCCGAGGATTGAAAGAATTAAATAGATTCAATATTTTGACGAAGAAGAAATACTAATTTGGACATTTTAAGAAAAGAACAAAAATAGTTTTTTGCAAGAAGTGGCTATTTTAGCCACTCATTAATCTTTAACAAGCCATATTGAAAATATTTGTTTGCTTTGACTAATCCTATTAATTGAAAGTGTTTTTGATTTCAGTGAAAACTTTTAATGCATAGGAAATGTGATTCTCGACCCGATTCCAGTTATATTAATTAAATTGGAGAAAACACTCAGGAGCTTGAGAAAGACAAAAAGAGCAGAAAACGCAATATGGTAAAGTTTCCAGAGACATGACCGCACGTAAGAACAGAGGACGCTGAATGTAAGGCATCCCATTACCGATACACAATGAGGATTTCTGAGGCCTATTATTCAAGAAGAATATTCAGAATCAAATAAAATTTACTCAGATGCAAATAATTTCGAACTAAAACCAAATTTTTGATTATAATGGTTCAACAACATCGCTTGACTGTCATCCCAATCAAGACCCAAACGAGCACTCCGGGAAGATTTCAGACGGCGAATACAGCTTTTTAGCCGACGGGGTAAGGCCGAGGTGATAAAATTATATCTCTTCCCATTTTCTTTGAGAGATATAGCAGCCTACATGGTATGAATTATTACCCTATGGTCTCTACTTGATTGGGAAGAGTTAGTAGCTCATCAGGGCAGTATTTCCTTTTCCCCATCTCTCACTTCAGAGAGAAGAAGAGAGATAATAGTATTCCAACAGGGGGAAGATGAGAGCCTATATGTAGCTTGGGAAAGATTCAAAAGGTTGCTGAAGAGATGCCTAATGCATGGCATAGATTTGAAGACCCAGATGGACATAGTGTATCATGCCTTAAATGATACATCTAAGGGTATTATCGATGCTTCATGCTGCGGAGTATTCAAACATAAAAGTGTTGAAGAGGCAAGAGATCTGATAGAAGACCTGGCAAAATGCAATATGAAAGCTCCATCTAAGTTTTCAAGAGGAAATAGCAGAGGAAAAGGGGTCATGGAGCTGGCAAGATGACAGCCATGGAGGCAAAGTCGGGTTACAATGCATAGATGGACAAACAAGTGAGGAAGATGACACTACTCATGAAATAGGAGCAAAGGGAAAGAGAACTTATGAGAAGAAGTGTTGATGTGCCAACAAGAAGATTCTTATGGTACGAGGAGGTTGGGCACGTGAACGAGCCAAGAAGTTATCATTTCTGGGCCAATCCTAACTCCGCCACACACTACAATCCAAAGATCAGGAAATCCGCGAGAATTTCATACTGGAGGGACATTACAAGGCCCAAGGCATGGACGTAATCCTCGCTAGCGATATCACAGCCCACCAAGTTCTAGCGCCAAAGAAGAAGGGAGGGAAGCGTAAATGAAGAGTCAGTGGTCAGAGGAGGACCCAACCATTTGAAGAACAAATGATGTAGTTCATGGGGGACAACAAGAGGCTATTACAATTTCATGAACATAAACTATCAGACTTGGAAGCTTTCAAGTCTGATACTCAAATGTTTCAGAAGAATGCTAGTGCCTCACTGAAAAATTTGGAGACACAAGTAGAAAGACCGCCCCGAATATGCCAAATCGTAGCAAGGGTACATTCCCTAGTGATACTAAGAACTCCAAAAGACCGCATGGCAATTCAATTAAGAAGCCGAAGGATTTGAAAAATAACAAAAGAATGTAAAGAAAAGAAGAGACTGAAAGTGTAAAAGAAGAGACTCGAAAAAGGAAGGAGAAAAGAACAGTATTGCATTGAACAGCCGAAAGAAAGAAATAATTCTCAGAAAAGAAGGAAGGAGGCACAATTCCTATACACCTTCGCTATTTCCACAGAGACTCGTGTCAAGAAGAGAAGAACGCTTAAATTCTTGATATTTTCAAGAAAAATAGAAATAACATCCCATTTGCAAGAGGTGATTAGCCAAATGCTCCTTATGCAAAATTTCTGAAAGAAATACTCGAGAAAGAAAGAAAGATAAATGAGGAGGGCAGGTTAACTTGATCGCTACGTGCAAAGGCCATTATCCAAGAAAGCTCCCAGCCAGTATGAAAGCACTCGGTAGTTTCAATTACTCTCGCCTCCATAGGGAAATATGAATTCAAGAAGGCTTTATGTGATTTTTGGAGCAAGTATAAAACTCGATGCCTCTATCGCTTGTAAAAGCAGATCTAATTTGGGGAACTTACCCCAACAGCAATTACATTGCAGATGGCTGATAGATCTATGGCACAACCAGAAGGCATTCTTGAAGATGTACTTGTCAAGGTTGGGAAATTCATCTTCCCAGTGGATTTTGTTATCATGCAGATGGAGGAAGAGAGCCACACTGAAGTTCCTCTCGTTGCTCTAAGACCTTCTTAGCAACCTGAGCGCCTTGAAAGACGCATTTAAAGGTGAATTCACATTCAAGGTTGGAAATGAAGCAAGGCATTTTAATAATATTAATAGAGTCCGAACATCCTAATGTAGAGGAAGACAGCTTGTATGGTTGTAAGAAACACAGTCTTCTCAATGATGAATCGAATCCTCGATCAGATCCTTCAACACTCTATCAATGAAATTGAGATGAATTTTCAAAGTATCTGAGAGTCTCGACGTGAAGTATCGCCTTCAAATTCATTAACAAGGAAACAATCTCGAGTATAAATGAAAATAGTCAAGATGAAGTAGCACTTAAACAAAGAAACTCATCAAGAAGAAACTAGCGGTAAGTGGTCAAGGTTTGTTAATGTTCAATATTTAAAATATGAGTTTTTAGAACCAGAAAAGAGAAAACCAGTTATCATATTGATTCATGCCATGGTAGGGTGATCCGGAATCAACAAAATTTGTATCCTGTTCCTATCGCCGTGTAGTCAAGCTACTGCTAGCATAGCGTCTAGTCGAACACAGGGGTGGGGTTTTCTTCAGACAAATGATTTTGAAAGTGAAGTCAAAATGGTGAATTAAATTGATTTTGGATTTTAGAAAACAAGGTGTAATGGTTAGCAAACCGAAATTTAAATAAAATAAAATGTAAAAGAAGTCTCCTTAAAGCATTAGATTCTAGGCAACTCGAAGGGTCTTCGTGGTCAGCTTCTTTCATTGGGAGGATGACATATATCATCTCCGAACCTGGACTTTCACTTAGCTATAAACCTAACCCAAAATATTTATCCTTTTGAAAATGGCACTCATCACATCGTTATTCACCGACAGCTGAAGAAAAGTCTCCTGACTTTCTTCAATGGTTCATAGAGGGTAACTAATGAATCTCGCGATCTAGTAATAAGCATCCAACAAGACCGAACCCCAAAAGCTTACCTCAAATAATAGCCATTCAAGGAGATTAGAAGGATAAAAACCTACGCTAGAAAGGTGACACAAGGATCTTAGTGATGCCCGCGTAGAACAGGAACCTTCGCTTGAACCTTAGATCCCGCACCCAAGAGCCTTCTCGTCAAGTGAGTGAAGGATTTTAGCCGAGCATTCCTTGGATTTGTCATCATCAAGGAGTGTTTCTGGCTACCCAAAGTGCCAAGAAATGAAAGAAAAATGAGCAAAGTGAAGGGTAATGGGGAGCCGAAAGCTTCAAAAAATTTATTACAGTAAAGTGATTGATTGTCATTTGCTACGCATCGGTAGTTTATATATGCTCAGAGGTGCTGGAATGCAAACACGAACAAACAAAATTAGCATGAGGTGTAGTGAGAAACTAAAACGAACTGCTGAACACAAAAACAGAGCAAAGAAATTCTCGCTTATGCACAATGAATTTCGCATAGCGGAATACAAGGCATAGCAAAATTGAAATTTGTTATGCACGCAATTTTCGCTATTAGCTTAAATTCTCGCTAGCTTAGCTTAAATTTCCAGCATAGCTTAAATTCCATCAAGCTTCTCTCTCCCCGCGCCATCGCTCCATCGCTCCCGCCGCTACTATTCCCACTGCAGATTATTCCATTTCTTCATGCTTTAAAATTCTTCATTCCCTATTGCTGAAATTGATAGAAGACCATATGAAATTGATGGAAATCAACCCAACTTTGGTTGCGATTGACTGACACGATAATTCGCTTTCAATTCCTCGCAAAAACTATAAAAATAGCCTCGTAATGCAATTAGAAGTGCAATGTGGACCCGAACATGTCAATTTGTTAATTATAAAAATTAGTACACAGCGCCAAAACCTATTAAAATAGGGGGTTCGAAATAGCCCTTTGGGCACTAATCACATATCACCGCATCGTCAAGTCAAGAATAGAAGCTGTCGGGTAATTATGAGAAAATACAAGGAAGCAATTGCTTGGTCAATCGAGGATCCAAGGGTATCGCCCTTCCATTTGCATGCACAAAATATCGGGCCGAGGATAATGCAAATACTATTGAGCATCAAAGGAGGTCAACCCAAAGGATGGTTGCTGTCGTAAAAGAAGTTCGAAATGGTTAAATGCGTGCTTTATATATGCTATATCAAATAGTTCGTAAGCCCAAAGGTACGGGTTCCCAAGAAAGGTGGATTCACCGTGATCGAAAAATGAAAAGAATGAACTGATTCCTTACAAGAACCTGCGGACAGATGGAGGGTGTATTGAGTACGTAAAATTGAATATCGCAACCGTAAAGGATCATTTTCCGCCTTCATCGATCGTGATGGTCGATAGGTCATGTGACACCCTCATTTCGCTTTCGATGGATACTCCGATATAACCAAATTGCTATTGCACCCGAAGATCGAGAAAACCACTTTTACATGCCCATTTGGTACTTTTGCTTTTGTGGAGAATGCCATTTGGTTTGTGTAATGCTCTTGTACCTTCCAAAGATGCATGATGTCTATATTTTCCGACTCAGAAGAAGGCGGAGATCTTCATGGATGATTTTACAAAGGTATGGATCCGCTTTGAACAATGCCTGCATAACCTGGGGATAGTACTTCAAAGGTGCAAAGACAAGAATCTAGCTCTGAATTGGGAAAAATGTCATTTTATGGTTATGCATGAATTTTCTAGTAAGCACATGATTTCTACAGCAAGAGTCGCAGGTGTAATTGCCAAAAAGTTTCAATTATAAGAAATCTAATGCCACTCACTACACCAAGGAATCGAAGTTTCTTAGGACATGCCGGATTTTTATAGAAGATTTATCGTGAGATTTCAAAAATTGTTAGACCACTATGCATTGCCGGAAAAGATACTAAGTTCCCATTTTGATGAATCCCGCCATAAAGCATTCAAGAAATCAAATCCGCACTAGTTGAAGATCCCATCATGGCAAAACCGTATTGGAATGCAGAATTCCAAATCATGATGCCGTGATTTTGCAATGGGAGTCAGATACGTAAAGATGAAAAAGTGTTCAAGGCCATATACTATGCTAGCAAACCTTTAATGAAGCAAGAAAATTACTCTACCATCGAAAAGGAGATGTTGGCAATAGATGACATGTGAAAATTTAAAGCATTTTGGGGGGTCCCATATTATACACACGATCGCGCAAAGAATTAAATATCTAATGGCAAAGAAAGAAGCAAAGCTAAGATTGATCGTGGGTACTATTATTACGTGAATTTGATTTGTAAATAAAAGACAAGAAGGGTAGTGACAATGTGATAGCCGATCACTTGTCAAGAGTAGAGAAACCCACCGCATGCTAAGAAAGAGAAATAGCAAAAATTTTCCAGCAGTTATTTCATGTACCGGCTACCCAATCACCTTGGTATGCCGATATTGTGAACATTTAGCTGTGGAATTATGCCACTGCACTAGCTATCAAAGCAGAGAAAGCAACTAAGGATCGACAAAGAGGTACTACATCCGACGGCAATCTATTATCGTTTAAAAGAGAGATGATATGATTATATGAGATGTGTACTTAAGGTGAGCAAAGCAAGATTTACAAGAACGCTCATGTACTACCATATGAAGGACATTTTGTAGAGATAAAAACAGCCTGACAAAATTTCTCCACTAAGATTTTACCGCCTACTATTTTAAGGACTGTTTTGAATGGGTAAAGTTATGTGATCAATGCCAAAGAATGGGAAATATCAGCAAAAGGCATGAGATGCCCCTGCAAGGTATCCTGGTGGTGCAATTGTTTGATGTATGGGGAATGGATTTTATGGTATACATACTCCTAGCTGTGGATTATGTATCAAAATGGGTAGAGGCAACAGCTTGTCCAAAGAATGATGCCAATACAGTTGTGGGATTTTTACAAAGAAATATTCTCAGCAGATTTGGAACACCCAGAACTATAATTAGTGATGGAGGGAGCCATTTTGCAAATAAGGTGTTTGACAAACTCATGAGCAGATATGGTATCAAACACATTATGAGCTTGGCTTATCATCCTCAAACAAATGGGCAAGCTGAAATTTCCAACAGGAAATAAAGAAAATTCTGAAAAGACCTGTAAGTTCCGCCAGGCAGATTTGACTAAGCTTGGATGATGCACTCAGCATACGTAATCGCCTTTAAACTACTGGAATGTCCCTATACAGCTTGTCTTGAAAAACCTTGTCACCTACCTCGAGCTAGAATATAAGGCTATGTGGGCCATCAAGAAGCTTAATTTTTATTTTAAAGTTGCTAAGGAAGAGAGGGCTACCCAGCTTAAATGAATTGGAAGAGTTGAGGAATGGCCTATGATAGTGCCGTAATTTACAAGGATAAAACAAAAATGGCATGATCAACGACTTTGAGGAGGGAATTCAGCGTGTGAGATCAGTCTTGTTATCTAACCTGCACTAAGACTCTTTCCAGAAAGCCGAAGTCTAAATGGAGCGGACCACGACAAAGGGTATCAAGCGTGATAGCTGGCGTTGACACTTAAACCAAAGAATCATGAGGAGTTCAAAGTTAATGGTCGGATTAAAGCACTATCATGGGAGAAAGAAATTAGAAGAGTAACCCTTCGCTCGAACAAAGGGGAAATTGAAGAACGTAAATGGCATGAAGTCCAAATAAAGACTAAAATTTGAGCAAATTTTCAGGAAGGCAATCCACACCAGTTTGATTTTAAATTTTTGTTTTTCTTGTTATAGTTTACAAATTTCTGTGTTTAAATTTCTAATAGGTTAATTTGATTTTATTCATTATCGATTGAAGAGTAGGTAAAGAATTTTTTTAGTTTTACAAAACAATGAAGATTGTGCAAAGGAGTTAGATTCAAGAATCAAACTTTAATCGCATGAGACCAAAAGGGGCAGATTTTCTTCTTGATTTGATTTTAAAGTTTGTCTTAATATAGAATGATTGGAAAGTTCGGGGATTTTTATCTGTTGGGTGCTTAAGTTTTGAATGTGATGCATAGTGAAGTTGTTGAATTTGTGTAATGCATGAAGATGAGCTGAGTTAGAGTTGAGCTTGGATTGAATTGAATAAATTGAAAATTGCCGTGAATTTCAAGAGCTTATGTTTGGGTCGCAACATTAATTCAAAAGGTAAACCAAGAATTGCCGGATGTGAAAAATAAAAAGTGGAAAAGAAAGCTAAAATAATTAAACTGAGGTCACGACCGAAATAAAGCGAGAAAGAACATTTTATGTCGCAACACCATTTTCCCGTCGGGACTCACATTTCAGTCACAACAAAAATTTTGAAGTCAGGACTTAATAGTCATGAAGTCAACAAAGAAGGTTAAACTCTCATTTTGGGCGTCCAACAGAATAAAAATAAAATAAAATAAAAATTATTGAAAATTATTAATTTAGAGGGTCTAATATTTAATGCCGTGGATTCTATAACGATGTCATGACATTAAACCCGTCTATTCCACTTCAAATTCCAGTAAACTGCAATTCAACCCAACCTTTCCATTTCCGCATCCATCTTTTGGAATCTTGAAACCCTAGAACCAGAAAGCTCAGCAATACCCTCGCAAACCTTCAATCATGGCAGCAAACCAAGATGAAGTCAACAATCTCAACAAACTGATCGACGAAATCATGCGCGATAATGTCGAAGCAGTAGAAGAAGCTCAGTCGGAGATTCAACCTGAAGAAGAAGTAAATGCTGAAAAAGGAAACCAACAGGAGAAGGATGAACTACCTGAGAGAGAAGTAGCAGAGGAAGAAAAAGACTTCATTTCGTAAAGGTTAAAGACTTATGGAACAAGGTGATGTGGAACAAAGAATTTATCTGCGAAAGAGGTTTTGGCAAATTAATTTCCCCATTTTCTGAAGTAATAGAAAAAAGAGGTTGGGCATTCTTTTGCGAGGACAAAGCACCAGGATTTTCAGCTCTTCCAAGGGAATTCTATGCAAACATGGTAGGAATGAAGGAGAATTTGCTGTGAGAGGTGTTCGGGGTGCCCTTCGACGATAGAAGCATAAATTTGGTGTTTAAACTGAGAGATTTCAAGCATGGGTTAAATACAAGAAATTGTCGAAAACCCAAATTATGAAAAATAGAAGCGCTGGATCGGAGGAGATGAAAGTGGAAGTGACTAAGAAGAACCCCCACCATGCCATCGTTATAAGCTCGTAAGAGTAAAGGTTTAGTTTTATTTTATTTGTTCTGTAATAGTACCTACCAGACACCTTTGCACAGTCAGAGAGCAGGAAGCTATCCTGTTGTATGCCTTTTTGAAAGGATACAAAATAAACATGGGACTTCTAATCGAAGAATCAATCAGAGGGTACCATCATAGCAATAAAAGAGGATTGATTCCTCACCCTGTCACTATTACTAGACTCTGTTTCCGGGCAGGGGTGAAAGGAAATTGGGAGGAAGAAGAAAGATGTCCTCGGGTCTCCCCTCTAACCATTACGGGAGTGACAAGGGGGCCTAAAGGAAAGAAGCAGAAGGAAATGATGATATTAGATGCGTAAAATGTGGCAAGAGATAGATGCGTAAACCGATAAGAGAAATGGAGGAGGTACTTATGTTATCCTTCCCGTAAGTAGCTAACCTTCAGACAAGCTCCAATATATCCTTTATCTCCGTAAGTATAAGAACGGTGTACTGGGGCTCAAGGTACATCCGTGAGAATAGAAGGAAATGCTGAAATAATGGAAATGCTAAAAACAATGAAAAAGGAAATGGAGGAAAGAGAACTAAAATGGGAAAGGCAACAAAGGATTAAAGAAGAATTCATGGAGGCTACAGCCAAAAGGAATGAGCAAATTTGGGAAGAAAATTGGAGAATAAGAGAAGAAGAACACAAGGAGGAGCTGAAGAAACAAGAAGAGAAGATGATGGGAAGAATACAGACATGCATCCAAGCTTTCTACAATAATCAATTCAAAAGAGATGTTGAATTGCTGAACATCATGAAGGAGAAGGAGAGAGAAATGGAAAATAACATGCTAAGAAAGATCGATGGGTTCAAGCATATAAAGAACTGTTCAAAGAGTTTGAGAAGATAATGAAAGAAAGAGATCAGCAGCTGGAAAATGATGATGAGTATAGAAGGAAAACATGGTTGGAAAGTATGGACTTAATCAATCGTGGATTTATCCAAGTCACAACGTATCTCTAAGGTGGAAGGAACATTCAATCAAGTGGGGGAAAGGCAAGATATGCTCATTCGTGCAGTGCAACTAAATAATGAAACATCTGCAAAGGGCAAAGGAATTTCCCCTGCTTTAGAGAGGCAAAAAGCTGAAATAAAATTCCCTAGGTTTGAGCCTGAAGCCGCTTTGATGCACCCTCCCAAATATAGTACCTAAAGGGCATAAGAGAAGAAAGGGAAATCAAGGTTTTAGCATGTTATACATATATACATTCCCAAAATTTTAATGGAACCGATTTGGTTCATCCTACTTGTCCCTTGTTCTGACACCTCATTTTATATTCTTTTTTTTTTCGCTTGTTAGATAGTTTCTCAATTTGAATGAAAATTTGATTGTGGATAAATAGATGTTAGTTGGATTGATGTTTATGATATCTCGAATTTTGTTTCGTGTCATTTTCTTTCTCGTGTAAGAATCAATAAAGAATTCTCGCCTTTCAAGAATGTAAATCAGAATAATCAGTATGGAACTATTAACTCGAAATTAAAGTATAAATTTCATCATTTAACTTCGCCTTAGTTTGCAAGAATTGGAAAATTTGTTATTGTTGATGGAACAAAACACTTGGATGAAATAATGTAAGTAGACAATAAATAAATACAAGTCTTGAAGAAATAATACACCTTGGTCAACAAAACTTATGAAACTTTGACAGAATTAGAACATCTTCCTCGGGGAATTTCAGGATTGAGAGTCCATGATCCTAGAACTTGTTTGATTATTGATCGTGTGGGCGAAATCTTAGGTGAAACAAATCAACAAGAAATGATAGAGGCTATCCTGATAGATCGGGTTTCCTGTTTACCTCAATATATGCTTAAGCATATTCTCTAGTTCCTTGATTTGAGACAAATAAGCCTTATTTCTTCAATAAAACAGCAACTAAAAACCAAAATTCCCTTCCTTTCAATAAACCTGCAGCAAAGAGCCCATATTATCCAGTTTCTAGTTTAGAAAAAAGTTTACTATAAAGGAAGAAACAAGTTTGGGGGAAAAATATTTCCAAATTTTTACAATGAAGGAGGTGAAGAAGTAAAGAAGGGTGGTTAGTGAAATGAAGGAATAAGTTTTCATTTCAGGGCCTATTTCCCCGAACAATTAAGCCTGCAGGGTGTTTTAACACCTAGTACCCTAATGCCAACCCGGTATGGGAGTTGCTAGCCCAAAGTTCTCTAAGAGTAATAGAGTTTCCAAGAAGACAAAAACATTGCACTATTCCTAATTTAGAAAAACAAAAGCAAAGGAGTTCAAGAAACAAAGTTGAACTGCCCGAATAAAGTACATATGGAAATTGAAATTCATAAAAAGAATTCAACATGAAGATGAATCGTGCCAAGATCAAGAGAATCAAGAAGAACAAAGAAGAAAATGTGAAAGTTGAAAGCAAATAAGTATAGAGAAAAGGTGGAAACTCGGGTGATTTACAACTTAAAAATTTTCCATTATCTACCAAATTGACTGCCCCAACATTACAGTTCGAAAAGACCTCATCGATTTTAAAGGTTGGATTCACCTACATTGGCGGAGATCAATATGAAAACAAGCCTATGGACTTTGACAAACAAAGCCTAAGAAAAACTCCTTAAGATTAACTAAATTCACATGAAGATGAAAAATGATTGAAGACTCCGCACACACACACGTAACAAGACTTGTCGAATAAACCGTTTAAATACATTAGTTTATCAAGAATTTTGTGATAAGTATACCATGCTCCTTATTCTCGAATCAAAACCTAAATTTAAAATGATGTCAGTATTCTTAATTCCGCATTAGAAGGTGGAATGAGAAAGACTGTGGTATGAATAAGAAAAATGCCCTAAAAGTTTCTAAGCTTATTTGCTTTGAGGACAAACAATTCTTTTCTTTCTTCGCTTGGGACAAGCAAATTTTAAGTCGGGGAATTTGATGAGTCTAAAACTCATTAGATTTTTAATCCATTTTTCTGAGTTTATTAAGAGATAAATGTTGATTTGTTTGAAGAAAAGTGGATAATTGACTCAAATTTCATTTTGCAGGAAAATACAGAAGAAACTCAAATTTTAGCAAAAATCAGAAGATATCATCATAGTAGAATCGAGGTCACGACCGGAAATTTAAGTCGCGATAGAATGCTTCAACAGCAGCTGCATTCCCAAAGTCATGACATCAACAAATTTGGCTAGTTAAAGAAACTGAAAACTTAACAAAGGAAGTCAGACTTGAAAAGGAGGCTGCGACAGCAGTGCCGTCGACTAAAGGAACAATCAAACGGCGAAATTCATGTCGCGACATCACTTCATGTCGCGACACCAAAGGGATATGAATGATGTCACGACACCACTCTAAGGTCGCGACAAGAATCCGTCTATGAATCCACAAGAGAGGTCTTTGAAAAAAGAAAAGAGGTTGCAACTGTTTTTTTTTTATCACACAGCCTACTATGTCGCGACATCACTACTATGTCGCGACATAAAAATAGGAAGATTTAAAGTGGAACTACAAAGATAGAATGTGAAAGGAGGTCGCAACCTCAGATCCCAATGTAAGCACTTGCAAAGAACCGAACTTGCGACCTTACAAGTCATGATCGTAAATGATGTCGCGGGATTACTAATTTAGGGTCGCGACCAAGAAAGCTTAGCAGAAGAAAATGATGTCGCGACATACAACTGAGGTCACGACTCCTGGAAAAAATAGCGGAAGAAGGGAAAAATTACTGCAACGTGAGAACTGAGGTTGCAAACTTGAAAGGAATGAGAAAGGAAGATGTCGCGACATCATCATGTCGCGACATAAAATGAAAAAATATGAAGACAAGAAGACCACCAACACAATCATGACCAAAGTGAATCGTGAGTCACAACATGAAGTCATCATACAAACAAAGAAAGTGGTTTCGCAACTAAAATCGACGCCGCAATCCTCGTGGTTCGGAGAAAAGGAAGAGCAATGCTGCCCAGATTACAACCGAGGTCGCGACATCAACACCGGCGAACATTGAAAGCAAATGAAGTCGCACCACACACGATGTCGCGACCATCATCGCCGCGGTAAAGACAACCGTTGCAACTTAAAGAAAGAAGTCGCGACTGATCACGAGCAATCAAGACAAGTCCATGTCGCGACATCACCAGGTCGCAACATAGACAAAGGAGTCGGGCTTTTTCTTTTGATTTCCACCGAGCATTTTGGGGATTCACCTGCATTCTTTTACAATATAAATAGATAGCTTTAGAATAGTAAAACAGCTTCCGTCTTCGCTACCCAAAAAAGGGAAAAGAAGAGGAACTCAGTGTATATTTTAGAGTATAATTTTATTTTTTTAGTTTAATTTTTCGGTTTTGAATCTGCGAACTATGCAGAGACGAGTAGAGCTGGATTTTTAGTTATGTTACTTTTATTAGCACATCGCTCAGTAAATTTATGAAATCTAGACAAATTTCGAATTCATTTCTTCTCGCTTTATTGCAATTATGGAGCTAGCGTGATCTGCTCCATTTCTTAATTCGCAATGCAATAATCAGAACGCAGCTCTATTGGATTTGATTTACATTTAGTTATAGTCTTTCCTGCACAATTTATGGAGAATTAATTTGGGTTCGGTTTTTATTTAATCGGTGTCGTTTTTAATGGATAAGTTCCCAATAGTAGTACCTAGTACCAATTGAGGGAATGTATCTTACTCGATATCCGTGGATGCCCTCCGCGTGACAATGCAGACGAGATTCCCGAGAGTCATTCTTTTCTCTCGGGTATGTTCCGACTACCATTAACGAACTCGTTGAGCTTTGAGAGTTCATTTTGATAAATCCTCATTCGCTCATAATTGAAGTCGAGGTGTATTTAACAATATAATAATCGTGAGAGTTCACCTTTTTATTTACGTGTAAGTTCCAATCCCCGTGTTAGCTCAAATCTAATCAAGGGAAAGACGAACCCATAGATCTCGGCAAGGTTGAGCCAACATCAAAGTAGTAGAAATTTTGCGAAAATCCCAAGGGAAAGCAAAAGTTCGCCAACATGAAACGGTATGAAGTATTGAGAAAGAAACACCCGCATCTCTCAAGTAAGAAAATTTAATACGTAGTCGGTTAGATTCCTGGCTCTTCGAGAGTAAGGCGATATCTAATCAGGAAAATGGAGAAATCCAATTCCAATAATTGGGAAATTGACAAAAATCATATTCATACATAAAACGTGAGCAATGGATTTTAAGGTCGAATCGATCGTTCCATTTGTATTTCATTGATGGTTTTGCCACAAGAAACCTATCTCATCTATTCTTTTATAGATACTTATTTTTGTTCATTTACTTTTTGTTTTTAGCTAATTTGAATATATTTAATAGTATAGGGAATTTTAATTTGTGTTGTTTAGATAAAACCTTCATTATGAGTTTTGAGTCCAAATAGTATGAAATTTTAGTAGTTGGGGTAGTTGATCTGTAATTCACTATCAATCTCTGTGGGAATGATACCTGGACTTACATTCAGATTTTACTACTGTATGACTCAGGCACTTGCAGTGTCATAGACTTGACCCTTATTTTTAAATCATGAACAATTAAGAGAAAACTATTTTATCAAGCAAAATTATCCAAAGTAACATGTATGCAAGAGAAGTGTAAGGCTCTTGTAATTATGTTAATTTGAGGGGTTTTTAGTCTATATAGAAAAAGGCAAACATGTGCTGAGGTGCTTTGATGGCAATATGACTGAGCTGACAAAGTAAAACCATACCTTAGCTTCTTCTGTCAAAGAGCCTCTGGCAATTGATTCATGTGGGGTTTTCCTTGTTGCCTTCCATTTTCCTTTTCCACCTATTAGTAAGTCCACAATCTTCTGGTACTGTGCTCTTAATGTTGTCTCAATTTTGACTCCATCTAAGACCCCAGATTAAACGTTTCATTTATCTCCATATCCACTCTTTTACTCACCACATCTCTTCCTCACTCCCACCAAAAAGTTATACAACCTTTTGATCAATGCAATAAAACAGTGGGTTTTATAATTTCGCTAAGTACTCTTACATCCTCTCTTCTCAAGCATTTCAATGAAGGGTGAGATGAGCTTGTTGAACCCTCTTTCGAAAATGACCCTATCTTTTAAACTTTTTTTCCATTAAAACAAAAGGTTTGTTTGAAATGAAATCTTCGCTTCTTTCATTCATTCGCCGGCTTCAGCCCAATTTTTTTCTTTTTTCTTTGCCTTTGAAGTCAATTGTTAGATTTTTGTTCTTGATTCAGATCTTTCTTCCTCATGCAATTCTCCTGACTGAGTTTCAATCGCTTTCCGCTCTCTCTCGCATTTCTTCCATTATTTTGTTCGGGGATACTAACTAGGGTGGAGACAATTTTAGACATGGCCTAATATGGTTTGGGAATCGAAGGTTTTCGAAAGGGAGATGAGAGATATTTGGTGAAGGAAGATGAGTGGGTTGATGGTTTATGAGGAAGGTGGCCTTTCAGATTTCAAAATTATCTATTTATGGTCCAAATGTTTTGTTGTGCCTTTTTTATTAAATGTCGCGACAAATACTAGCCTAGGGTTTATTTCCTTTTTAATTCTATGTCGCGACATAAAGAAATAATGTCGCGACATATTTTCTGCAATCAATTAAAGGCTATGTCAATATTTTGTTGCGACATAGCAAGAATGTCGCGACATAAAAATATGTTGTCTGGGCGGTACTTATGTCATGTAATAAAGAGGAATAATGTTAGAAAAACACTTTCTTGAAAAAATTATAGGTCAAAGCCAACTTTGTTTCCAAAAAGATAGATAATGTCGCGACCTAAATCATTCATCTCAATTTAAATAATTTCGCCACATAAAGAAATATGTCGCGATATACCTTCCTGCGACTTCAAAAAGGCTAATCCGCTCTTTGTCATGACAAAGAGAACCAATGTCGCAACATAGTAGAAATAATGTCGCGACAAAAGACTGTCTGTCATGACAATCTTATGGCTTTCCTCAAAATTGCACAATTAACATTTTTCAACCAACACACACATAACAGTATGCAATATATTCATCCCACTCAAATCATACTTGTGAAGACACATATAACATTAAAGAACCTCAATTAAAGTATGAACAACACATCTCATTTCTTCACTCAATATAATTCAACATGATTATCATCAAGGTAGTCAAGGAATGAGGATAACAAAGCAATTTCAAAATTCCTACTCTAAAAAAAAAATTTACATTTCCCTAAACTTCAACTATGCATTCTCATTAAGAATAGTTAGGGAAAAAGAGAAACTCCCCCTTATAGCACTTTCTGACTGATAAGTCTGAGAATGAATGATTCCAAATAAAATCCATCTCTAATACAACTTCATTGTCCTGAAAAATTAACAAGATCAATAAATAAAATTTCAAACAAAATTAAAACTAAACTTCAAACACACAAAATAAAAAAAAAATAAAATCAAGGTAACTATAAGAATTAAAAGTTACTGGGTTGCTCTCAAGAAGCCGCCAATTTATCGTCTTTAGCTGTGATATTTTGTCGCAAATGTTTTCCTTTTAGGAAAAAAATTCTCCTCTCTTCAAACTCGGAACTAATCTTCATTTATGTTCCTCTAAGATAATAATGCTTCAATCTCTCCGACCATTCACTTTAAACTCACTTCCGTAATTTTCAATGTCACGCTCCAAAGGGTGTGTACTTGCTACTATTATGTAAGGACCACTCCATCTGACTTTTAGTTTTCTCTGAAACAACTCGAAAGCTTCGAATTGTATACCAGACTCGTTTCTCCTACTTTGAATTTCCTCGTTTC
Organism: Tetrastigma voinierianum; assembly: GCA_016808115.1. NCBI lineage: Eukaryota > Viridiplantae > Streptophyta > Magnoliopsida > Vitales > Vitaceae > Tetrastigma > Tetrastigma voinierianum. Next base: position 72,593 of record JAEQBH010005689.1, read on the forward strand.
AAAAATCTTATGATCATGCCACTTCTTTGTCTTATCTTTGTAGATGTTTCCTGGGCATTATCATAAGCTTCATTCCTCAACTCCTTCTAATTCATTCATTCGGGAGTAATCTCTTCGCGCTTGAAAATCACAATTAAGTTTCTCGATGACCCACATAGCTTTATGCTTCGAAGTTCTAGAGGAGATGACGCGCTTTTTCCAAATACAATTATGTACTGAGACATTCCAACGAGTTTTGGTGCGCCTATAAGCCCACAATGCATCATCTACCTTAGACCACTTTTTCGCTGAAAGCACTGCTTCTGTAATTTTCTTTATCTCCCTATTGGAAATCTCAGCTTGCCCGTTTGACTAAGGGTGATAAGCCAATCCCATTACATGTCTAATTCCATATCTGCTTACAAGTTTTGCAAAAACCTTGTTTGTAAAATGACTTCCCTCATCACTAATGATTGTTCTGTGTGCTCCAAATCTGCTCAAAATATTTATTTGAATAAACCCAACCACTATGCTACCATAATTTCCGGGATAAGCTATTTCTTCCACCCATTTGGATACATAATCCACAACTAGGAGAATGTAAAGATTTCCAAATGAGGATGGGAAAGGTCCCATGAAGTCAATCCCCATACATAAAAAAATCTACACAACCGTGATTCATCAGTAGGGCATCTCATTTTTTGCTTATGTCGCTTCATTCTAACATTTATCACAATGTTTTACCTATCTGCAAGGAGTCTTTGAATAGAGTAAAGCCAATAAAAACCCGATCGAGAATTTTACGTCACATTCCTACAAAGTGTCCTTCATATGGTGATGCATGACATTTATTAAAAATTTCACCTTGTTCTGTTTCTGGTACACATCTCTTGATAATCATATATGCTCCTCTTTTGAAAAGTATTGGGTCATCCCAAATATAAAATATGCTATCAGTTCTCAATTTCCTTCTCTCGCTCGGTGGCCGAACTCGTGTGGCATAATCTACAAGCTATGTAATTCACAATAGCATACCAGGTACTGGGGTTGATAACAAAAACAACCGCTTCATCACAAAGTTCTATGCTATTTCAATTTCTCTTTCCTTCGCAGTCTTTCCAATCTACACAAATGATCGCTATCACATTGTCACTATCCTCTTATCTTGATTTCTAAATCAAACTCAAGTAAAGAATAATGTTCCATCCGACATTTTGGTTTGAGCATCATTCTTAGCCATCGATATTTAATAAGAAGATGATGAGTGTGTATTATAACATGGGACCCCAATATGTTAGGCCTGAATTTTTCACAAGTAAACACCATTGCCAACATCTCCTTTTCTATGGTAGAGTAGTTCTCTTATGCCTCATTGAAGGTTTTGTTGGCATAGTATATGGCCTTGAATATCTTCTCAACTCTTTGTCCCAATACTGCTCCCATAGCATAATCACTAGCATCACACATTATTTCGAACTCCTTGTTCCAGTCAGGTATCACCATGATGGGAGCTGTAACTAACTCGACTTAATCTTTAAATGCAAATCTACATGATTCATTGAAATCAAACTTTGCATATTTTTCAAGCAGTCTACATAATGGTCTAGAAATTTTTGAGAAGTCCCTTATGAATCTTATGTAAAACCTAGCATGTCATAAGAACTTCTTATCCCTTTAACTGTTATAGGTGGTAGGATATTTTTTATGATAGCAACCTTTGCTTGGTAAACTTCTAACCCAACTGTAGAAATCTTATGTCCTAAGACAATACCCTGTGTTACCATAAAATGGCATTTTTCCCATCTGTGAGCGTATTTTTGTCTCTAAGACTCAAGTACCTGGCCTAAATTTTCTAAACATTTCTCAAAACTAGATCCATATACTGAGAAGTCATCCATGAAGATTTCCATAGCCTCTTTCACCAAGTCTGAAAACATAGACATCATACACCTTTGAAAAGTGACAGGAGCATTACATAATCCAAATGTCATCCTTCTAAAAGCAAAGATGTCATAAGGACATGTGAATGTAGTCTTCTCGTGATCCTCAGGGGCTATGACAATCTGGTTATATCCATAATATCCATAAAGAAAACAGTAATGTGGATGTCCTACTAACCTGTCCAACATTTGGTCAGTGAAAGGTAGAGGATAAGGATCCTTTCTTGTAATAGTATTTAGTTTTATGTGTCTATACACACCCTATCCCGTCACGCTCTTGTTGGAATCAATTCATTCTTCTCATTTTCACTACAAGAATCCACCCTTCTTGGGAACCATGAACCGGCTCACTCTAAGGGTCATTCGAGATTGCATATATAAAGCCTCGTATTCAGCCATTTCGCATTTCTTTTCGATAACTTTTCATTACCGATTCGGGCCTCTTTGATGTTCAATGGAAGTCTTTGAATTATCTTCCAAAAGGATCTTGTGCATGCATATAGAAGGATTGATTCATTTCAAATCTTCTATAGACCAAGCGATTGCTTCCTTGTATTTTTTGAGAATCTCCAACAGTTTTTGTTCTTCAAGCTCAGCCAATGCAGCAAAAATAACAACAGGTTTTGCTTTTTCTGGTTCTAAGAAAGCATACTTCAAATATCTGGGTAATTCCTTCAATACTAACCCTTATGAACTTGTTTATGTTTCACTTACCTTCTCTTCATTCTTGCTTGATTTTTCTGTACTGTTTTCATCAATACTGAGTACTACCTTTTTTGATTCAAAATTGGAGTTCAGAAATTCAACATTAAGAACATCAAACTCAGAAACCTGAAAATTATAAATTTAAATATTTCAAAAAGGGGAGGGGGGAGAGAAACAAGAATTTACCGAAATAGTTCGAAGAAAAAGTCGATTTTTCTTTAGATATCGGATGACAAAACGGATTACACCGTTGGAATCGTCTCGCAAAATCTAGCTACCGAGCCGACCCTCGTGAATTCAGAGATAATCGGAATTTCATGTATTTCGAGGCAACAGTAAGCCATACACATGGTGAGCCATGTGGATGACACACGTAACTTACGTGACACATGGCAAGCCATGTGAGTGACACATGGCATGCCATGTGTCAACATGCATGTCACTTTTGAAGCCTTTATTTATGGGGTTCCAATTCCGCTTCATGTGAGCAAAGAAGGAGAAGGAGGAGGAAGGGAAAAGAGAAAGGGAGGAAAGGAAAAGAGAAAGGGAGGAAAAGAAAAGAAAAGGGAAGAAGAAAAAAGGAGAAAAAAAAGGAGGAAGATAGGAAAAAAAAAGAGGAAAAGGAAGGAGTGTCGTGGCAAAGGAGCGCACTGCACGGAAAAGAACTTGTAACTGCACTACAAGAGGTAGGTTTCCTCCTACTTTGGTTATTTTACGCCTAGGGGCCACGTAATGGCCTAATGGTTTCGCCCTATTTCAGGGTGAATTTAATATGCGTGTGGTTTGGTTGTTGTTATGTGATGGTCAAAGACTGGTTTTACGAGGTTTCGGGACTGTCTGAGACCGAACACTGTGTTCCAAGACAGCAAAATCTCGAGTAGAATGCCAAACGAGGGTGTGCCCAAATATCCGCACACCCTTGTGGATCGGCCACGTCAACTTTGGACATCCATAACTTTCTCGTCCGAACTCCGATTCGCGTGTTCTTGGACTCTACAGAAAGCTCGTTGAGTGTAGAATTTAATAAGATAAAGTGCTCAGCCAAAATGTAAGATGAACATTGGTCTGGGTCACGAAGAGTTGAGGAATGGCTTAGTCCGCTCGCTTCCGAAACTTCGCTAAACCGCTTGTATCCGAAATGCTCGGGATCGCATACGCCCGATCGTGAATTTCCATGTTGATGTTTTGTGGTATTTAAAAAAACTAGACTTTATGGACTAAGTCAAGATTATTTTCGAGGCCAAGCATGACCGGATTTATGGCCGGGAATGGCTAATGTGTGTTATTGCCATGAATTGAATGACATACTGAATATGTGATATATGTGTGATAAAGACGAAAATAATTATATGCATTGGGCTGTATGACTGACACACTATGTCTCAGCCTGGGAATATGAATTCTAGCATTACTTGCCTAAGTAATGGTTGGAATTATGTTAATACATGCTTGAATGATGTGTTGACATGAATGAACTGAACGATAGAAAAGATGTAGTGCATGCTTATGTGATGTACTGATTTGAATGTATGGAATATTAACCTGACTGGATGTATGTTGATGTTGAACTGAATATATGAAATGTTGTGTGCATTAGACATGAGTGTTCATAGCACACACATAGTGTACGATGTAGAATTTCCATGTAGAGGTCTTCATACATTGGTCATGGGTTTGAGTGCAGTGGCACAAATTGAATTCCATTGGTGTGCGGTGACACCGCATTACATGGTGTGTACATGGCAATCAAAGGCTGTGCGTAATCGTGTGGCTTAGGAATGGGACGAAGTCCAATTGAGTTCCAAAACATTAAATGAAAATGGAAAACGAACAGTGCTCCGTGATCATGTGGGATAGACACTTCTCGGTGAAAACCCAAAACCTCGTTGGGAGAAGGACCACTCCAAGTGAAAACCCGAAAAATGTCGTGGGTGCAAGAGACCTGGGTGAGACCCCGAAAAGTTCCTCATGCCCAAAAATACACGGTAAACGATTAAATAAATATCACATAGACTACGGTTAGAGATGGGAGCTCGACCGACTTATTGATTTCCCATTGGCACTTGCATCGGGTGGTGGGTCGGAGGTTGATCCTATACGGGCATGTAGAAAGGTCTTCTCATACATGCACGTGAAGTTTTTTTTCATGATAGACAACATGTATGCATAGATCAAGGTTTGGCTCGACCGTGAAATGATCACGTGCACTCGTGGGGAGTAGTTCCTCGTGAGGATTCATCTCTACTAGGCGTTAGCTCACCGTCGTGGGACCCCCTTGTGTAATCGGACACAAAAAGCACGACGCCTCCTAAAGGCCTGACCGCGGGCCTTTGATTCATGTTTTGTTTATATTAGAACTCCAATCAGTTTTAATATATGTTTTGTATTAAGAGTTATGTAATAACTTTTGATCCATAGAAATGGCAGTTTTGTAACTATATGGACGATTATGGACGATGGGCCTTATCAGTAATTTTATCATGTATGGGTCTCTAAGGATATGACAATACGTGCTCTCTCAAGTCGACGGTGGTCAACGGACCCCCGAGTTTTGGGGCGTCACAAAGACACTAGAAATTCATCTCATTTTCATTCATTGAACTCTGAATCTTACAATCATTTATCAGTTTAGAACTTATGGGAACTTTTGTTTTTACAATCTTATAATCAATATTATCAAATTATGGCTGTTTCAAACTGTGATTATGATTGAAGTGCACTGCCACATCTCTAACCCTTAGAGTAAGCTCTCCTTTCTTCACATCTATCAAAGCTACTCCTGTAGCAAGGAAAGGCCTTCTTAGCAGCAGTGGGACTTATTTGTCGTCTTCAATATCAATAACCACAAAGTCCACTGGAAAAATGAACTTTCCCACTTTGATAAGCACATCCTCAAGAATGCCCACAGGTTGGGCTAAGGTTTTGTCTGCCATTTACAAGGTCATGGCTGTGGGAGTAAGCTCCCCCAAACTTAGTCTTTTAACTACAGATAAGGGCATCAAGTTAATGCTAGCCTGTAATCAAGCCACAAAGGCCTTTCCCATTTTAGAATTCTATCAGGCAAGAAATAATGAAGTCAGCCGATCTCGCATTTCTCGTGTTGACCTCTGGATAATTGCATTGTAGGTTGCTGTTAGGCTCACTACTCCTTCTTCAGCAATTTTTCTTTTTTCTGCTCAATATATCCTTCATAAGTTTAGCATAGTAAGGCATTTGAGTCAGTGCCTTTGAAAAAGGGATATTAACCTCTATTTTCTTAAACATGTTCAAGAATCTAGAGAATTGCTCATCTAGCTTAGCTTTCTGTAACCTCTAAGGTCTCTCTGCTACCTCTTCTTCTGGAATAGGTTGCATCCTTTCTTTATGCTCTGCCATAGTTGTTGATTCAACACTCTTTTCTTTTCTCATATTTCTCAGTGTTCTTTCCAGTTCTATGTCCAAAGGCAAAAGTAGTTATGCTTCTCGTTTTCTATGCATGTAAAATCTTCCTGAAATAGAAACACACTAAGATCAAATGAAATTTGTGGAAAACAAATTATATTCAATTTTAAGCTCATAAAATATCATTCGCTCAATCATCATCAGAAGTTAAACTATTTTGTAATTTTAAAAAATTTTCGTAAAACAAAGAAAATTGAAAATTAGCAATTCTCTCAGTTGGAATATTGATATTTAAATTCTCTTATCTATCTCTCTAAGAATCCGCACTATAAAACTGATGACCAATTTTTCAACACTACAATTAAAGACTAACTAAAGTCCTCGACAACGACGCCTAAAACTAGTTGATCGACCAAAATCTTTCAACTTAGCTACCAGAGGCCAATTGATTCAGGCTCAAAAGTGCTATTTTGGAACCCTCGGCTTATTGCGTGTTTGAGAACTTTTGTGTACTAATTAGTGTAATTAACCCGATTGGCATATTAAGGTCCCATTTATACTATCGATCGTGATTTAGGTTATTTTTATAGTTTTTCAAGATAATCAGGCTAAAATTATCGAATGGACCAAACACGAAGAACTCGTTGAACTCATCGCTGCGCATCGATCCCTGGAGGAAAGAATAGCAAAAAGTGAAAAATGAGCATTGTAGGAATTTTCACAGGTCAAGGAAGGTTTCACAACCCGCGAAATTTTCGCAACCCTCGTGAATTCGCGCAGTTGGGAAAAGCTTTTCCCCGCTGCCACCGCCTCATGTCTCTCAGACTGCTCACCTTTCCTCGCTTTTTCGACATTTTGACCTTTTTGTTACATTTTTTGTTTCTTCCAAATTTGTCCTCAGACAATTTTTGTTTCGGGTTTTTTGGTATTTTGTAAGGGGTTTGGCTATAAAATCCCCATGCTAATCGTAACAGATCGATCTCTTTCATTAATAAATTCAAGGAAGCTTCAAGCCTCTCCCGCCTTTTTCTTCTCCGCATCATTTTCCCTTTCTTCCACTTTCTACTACTAAACACCCCTCCGAGGATGGCTGGCTGCACTTCTTCATCCTCGAAGAGGAGGCCACCGGCTCCTGCCTGGAGGTAACTAACTGCCTGCTTTTAACGCACGCATTTATGGGTATTTATGTTCTATTTCTCTAGTCTAGGCTTAAATCTCTTAAATGTACCTTGATGGACCAAGATTTGAAATATTTTGAAATTCAATGGATGCTTATATTGCTAGATCCACTCTGAGATCCATTAGCTTGCCATCTATTTGTCGTTAGAAATAGGATTTATAAGATATGTATTCACCGCCAGGCTTATTTATGCTCGTGAGTGCTTGTTTTTGAAAAGGGAAAATTATAGGGTTTAGTTTTTAAAGTTAAATGAAGATCCGGTTCGGGAAATGACTATAGGTCATCCTCCCCAATGTGAGGAAATTAACCCGAGAACCTCTCAGTCGCCTTAGGACCTCAAACCAGTAGCCCAATGCTTCAAAGAGTTCTTTTTCATATTTTCCTTCAATTTATTTTCAATATGCATCATTGTCCTCCATCGTTAAAACTCCATAATCAAAAACAATTCACCATTTTCGGAGCCAATTGCAAATTATTCAGGCGAAGAAAAACCCATCCCTTTATAAGTTCGACTTAGAAAGACTATATCGCAAAGAGCTAGGCTACAAAGCAGAGTAGTTGCATAGTTTATAAATCTTATGGTCTGGGAAGGTGCCTAGCTAAGACGCTTACATGTGAATCAAATGACGTTGTTGTCGGGGATGGTGCCTAAGTGCAATTGATGAGCTATTGAACACTTGTGATCCTCATCACAAGTTCTGGTGAATTTTCTTTTATCATTTTACTATCAGTTTTTTTTTTCACTTCACTGTTTAAAAAAAAAAAAAAAAAGTAGGATTGTTTCTTGGTCGTTGGGTGTTTGCCCTGTTTTTGCTATAGGAATCCATGTTCCAGTGGATTAGAAATCCAAAAGGCAGGCTAGTTAGGGTCAATTTCCCACAGGAACCAAATTCTGGACTGAATTTGAACACTGATCAAATGGAACACCTAGAGGGAGAGCAGCAGAGTCAGCTACCCATGGAGAGAAAACCTAATGCATATAGGTCCATGAGGGACTATATAAACCCTCCATGGGTGGGTGAACCCTCCTACATGGTTCCCCCAAGAAATGCACCATATAGAAATGCTTACAACCCTAGTTGGGGGAACCACCTAAATCACTCATAGGGACAGTATGCACCTCCTGCTTCTTCACAATATACTTCTTCACCTCAGCCTCAACCACCACATCCAACCTCTCTAGTTGAGCAAGCCATTCTGAACCTTACCGTCATGGGCACTGTGAAGAGCAGAAGACAATCAATGCCCAATTAAGTCAGAATTTGCACTGTGGAGAGCTCTCTGAACCAAAAATTAGATGGGCTTCAAAGTGAAATTGATGAGAAGTTTGACAACCTGCAGAGTGAAATTGATCATAAATTTGACAACCTACAGTACTCCATTTCAAGGCTCATCAATCAGAAGCATGTTCACCAAGAGGAAGTGAATCCAAAAGAAGAGTGCCTGATTGACACCACAGTGGAGGAGCAATGTAAACATCAAAATGAAGCACCCCGCTATTGTCGGGATCGAGGAGGGCAAAGGGAAAGGAAGCAATTGAAGAGCCCCAAAAGCTTATCCTTCAACCAATCCCCATAAATTTGGATCCTAGTGCCATTGTCCAACCCAAAATAGCCCACTGCCAGTCCACATCCTGCCTACACCTTCACCACATGCAACACCCGAACTCCTATCGCAAAAGCTAAGGCTGGCCCATCATCAGCCAGGCAAAACTTAAAAGAAGTTAGCTGCCTCACTCAAGCCTTTGCCACTACATCAAAGACATTAGGCTGCTCACACTGCATGGCATAGCGGATGGCTCGGGGTGGGCCGGTCTCTGCATGGAGCACCTAGACCTCTCGCAATTCCACTAGCTCCACTAGCCTGCAGCTAATTCTCCCAAAGGCTTAAGAAATCAGGTTTAGTGTGTGAGCACAACTTCCTACTGCTTTGATTTTTCTGTTTTATTTTATTTTATTTTTATTTATTTGATTTCTTTTAAAAAAATTTTTAGGCTTTCTAATTTTTAGTTAATCTTTGTTTCTCGCTTATTTTTCATTTTTCGTATTTTTAAAATTTTGCGTTTTTGCAGAAAGAAAAATCCGCATGTTTCTTTATTTCGCTTTCTATTTCTCCTCACACTTCACTCTTTGTCTTAAGATTCCAGATCCCTGTAGGACCTCTCGCTTCTTAAATCAAAAAAAGACACCTCCTACCCAAAAACCAGAAAAATCCCGAAATAGAGTCTCCCCTAAAAAAAAGTGCAAAAAGGTCCCTACACTCTGATTTTTTTTTTCCTCCTTTTATACTAATTCCAACCTAAGCATCCAAGCCCACTTGGTGTTTTCCACCTTCAAACTCTGGAAAGAGCTCCATTAGCTTTGAAACCACACTCTCCAATAACTCTCCTCACCAATTCCCCATGCAATCTAACTCCCTTAAGTTTTCAGCTTGCTTTACCATCAAGGATCCATATGGATTCATGGTGGGATGCAAGTAACTCATGACAAAGCCCAAAATGGACCCAAAATACTGCCCAAAACCGATATGGAGCTTATGGGCCCGATCCATGTAGGATTTGGGCTCCAAAATTACAAAATCAGTGTTCTACAAAAGCTGGCTCGATAAACCAGTTGAATCGATGACAACCGGTCGAACCGACTGATAAAAAATTTGTAAATTTGACATAATGTCCCTTGAAGAATAAGGGATCCAATAAAAAAAAAATGGCATGCGATTCCAAGTTCATATGAGGGAGATATGATCAAAACAAACTTGGGTGCTCCGAATTTGAACTTGCTCCAATAATGAATTTTAACTTAAATCCATCGAACCGGATGATCCGGTTCCCAATGGGTCAATCCGGTTGATAAAAATTCTAAAATTTTTTCAGATGATTTCTCAACGAGTAAGGAATCGAACAAAAGAAACGGTGCATGATTTCAAGTTTGGATGAGGGAGATATGATCAAAACAAGCCCAAGTGCTCCGAATTCAGACATGCTTCAATGAATTCTGCCTAAAGTGAAACTTTGAGGACCGGTTGAGATGGTCAGGGAAAATTTTGAAATTTTGACAAAATATTCCTTGGAGAAAAAAAGAGTCCAACAAATAAAAAAATGGTGCATGATTTTGAGTTCGGATGAGGGAGATATGATCGAAACAAGCCCAAGTGCTCCTCATTCGACATACTCCAATAAACTTCGATTGATTTAAAACCTTGGGAGGCCCAACTTGCTTCCTATGGCACGATGCCAATAGTACGCACTCAATGTATCACATAAAAACCCACCCAAGGCTCGGAGACCGACTAAGCCTAAAAGGACCCTAACGGTGCCATATGAAAACGATGGGTGAGTGTGACACCCATAGGATAAATGCAAGTTTTGAGGGACAAAATTGAGGGTCTATAGAGAGGCTGTTACCCATCATTCGTGACTTGCTAGAGTTTAAATGTCCTGCACCAATCCACACGGATCCTCTTAAAGAAACAAACTTCGCAGCGATTATCATAAAGATCATGAGCATGAGACTCCATTGCGCCGGGTTAAAGTAATTTGTTGGAAAAGTCGATCAAAGCAGACGCCTCACAGGTATATCGTATAAATTGACCATGGGGGCGGAATCAAGGCAAGTTATGACATAATTACATCCACAAGGTGTCTCGCTTTAATCTAGACTAGCTATAAAATGTATATTAGGCAGCCCGTCTGACGACCAGTATTAGTCAAAGTGCCAATAGACGAAGCTCTTGAGAGCCGCCACTGTTAAGGCCAGGGTAAATGCTATCCATACGAAAGGTGGGCATGAAGAAACCAAGTCAATAGATGGCCCCATATCCTTCCCTTTAATCAACCCGAACAAAATTATTGTGCCCCACTATGACGCAATAGTACTAGTACTCACTCTCTGTAATAATGGTTTTGATGTGCATGTGTATCGCAGAGATCCTAATAAGGCTGCATACTTGTCGTTAATCCACAAATTCTTCGCTGCATTTAAGCTCTCAGTGTGCTAAACTCAGTTGGGCGAATCCTCTATGGTTTTAATGGTGCAACTACCGTAACTCTAGGAGATGTCGCGCTCCTTGTAAAAGCTTCGACCACCGTCAGCCAGGTTTTGTTCTCAATCGCCAAAAGACTTCGCCTTACAACACCACACCATGGGTTTGGGCCAGACTCGATGAAAGCTATCCCTTCAATCTAAACTACAAAAACAGAAAATCATGACTGACAAAAAGTGCATTTTCGCCAGCCGGTCACTAGGAGGAGGTATAATGAGCCGCTAGTTGACCACAGCGTGGTCTTAGAAAATCTCGTCACAAAGACAAATTAGCGACTGTCGCGGTTACAAAGGTGACCACAAAAATACACACGATAACGACCACTATAACGCTTGGCCACAGATTTAGGATCGCATAACGACCACTACAATGTGGTCACGCATAAGTGACCACAAGAATGTATCACAGATAAATTACCACAAGAAATGTTATCACGCATAAATCCACCACTACAATGTGGTCATAGATAATAGTTTCCCCTTCTTAGCACTACATCTCTGGTCACTAAATTTATAAATATTGTAATTATTTAATTAATATTTCATAAAATTAATTATTACTTATATATTAATGTTTTTAAATTAAAACTTTTATATATGATAAGTTTAAATATATTTATCTTTTAAATTTAAAAACAAGGTATTAAACATTAAAAGTCAAGATTGAAGTCCAAATTAATGTTTGAAAACAATACAAAGTATTAAACATTAAAAGTCAAGACTAAGGTCCAAATGTTAAAAAACACAAAGTATTAAATGTTAAAAAATGTGATATACTCAAGACTAAACATCCGTGGCGAACTGTCTGATCTATGCCCGACCATCTCTGCGGGCAACCGACCGCTGAACCTCTCTCTTTCCTCCATCATCTGCTCCATCATGCGACGCATCATCTCCTCGGTCTGAAGTCTCCACTCATTAGAGGACTGAATGTTACTTCGTAGCTCGTGTACTTCCTCTTGCAACTGAGATTGTGCTGACTCAAGCTCTCTAATCCGTTGATGAGCCACCTCGAGGGGTGTAGCGATGAGGCATCGATGCAAAGCCGGATGATTTATTTAATCCGTCCCATACATGTATCCGCCATGTGATTTAAGCCTCAATAGCTTCAAGAGAAATATACGATCCTCATCTTCCTTTGACAAAGGAACCTCGGTTTCCGTGATTCTTCTTGGGATTCCGTAAACACTAGCTCTCAGATCTTCTCCTAAACAAAACGCCATATGAAACTAGTAGTTTCTTAGTTATGATGTAAGATAGGTTTTTTTGAGCACTTACCCCCACTCGTCTTGCACGCTGATCAATATAATCATGTGATCCCTCCGAGTTCTCTTCATATGGGTATCGTGAAAGAGTCGCATCTGTTGAGGGGCACCCTCTCCTCATTCTCCTAAACTAAACACATTAGATATCGCATATGCATAAATTGAGATGATTTTAAAATGTAATATATATATATATATATATATATATATATATATGTATTCTACAATTCGCCTTGCGTGTCGCCTAACGATATGGATCCGCAACCGTGTCGTGGACATTCCGCATCCCGGGTCCACCCGCCCCTACTATGACGATTTCTCTCTCGACGACGCTCCCTTATCGATTGGAAATAGGCATCACTCCACTGATGCTGCCAACTCTGCCACACCTCATCAGACACAAATGCAGGTTTTCCTCCTTTCCTCCAACGATGAAGCATATTAGTTTATTTATTATTATTAGACTTATTAGTTTATTTCTTTTTATTCAAGCCAACATGCTATCCTGCCAACCACTTTACACTATAAGAAACAAATATTATTTCTTAATCAATTACCATAGAAAGAAACTTTTGTCTCTACTGATATGTTTCTGTCCAGATTCTTAGCTTTGTTCTTCTTTTACTACTCCATTTATTATTTTCTCTCTCTTGATTCAACCCAGCATGTTATCCTGCCAACCACTACTTCATGATACAAGAAATATAAAAGTCACAACCATATCCTCTCCATAGCTACCATAAGAAATTAGAAACACTCTATATAATTCAGACAAGTCCTCCATGCCACTCTGTTCTATTGAAAAATGTTAAAACAATTTGCATAGACAAGCATGCAAAAATAAGAACCATACACAATAAGCTAATCATATAAATATAGTTGTGAGTAGAACCATAGCATATAATGAACCTTTGCTTATCGAACTCAGTACCGTATCCGCACCATTCTATGGGTACTACATCATCTCTTCAGATTTTGGCCAAGGCTAGCTACACCTCTCGCAAAGTTATGCCCAAGGGTTTACTTCTCTTTTTAGATTACGCCCAAACCAGCATTTCTCCAATGGATCAATCCGAAACACTTCATTTCAGATTCCACAACAAGGGTTTTACTGAGATATGAACCCAAATTCATTCAGATTAAGATTTCTCCAACAATGTCGTTCTCAAATAGTATGAATCATCATGGAAATGAACACCTCGAACGTTCTACATGCTTCATAGTAGTACATTCTAGATTTATTTTTTTTTTAGAATCACATACACTTTTGTTTCAAAATCACACACTCATGACTTTAAAACAAGATGCAATGTATATTTATCACGGCACTCAAAGGAATAACAAAAAAAAAAAAATTGAAAACACAATATTGCAAATATCACTCACAATAAGGATAAATCTCATTCAAATTATTTCTATAACAAAAAAAAATAAAAAATTAAAAATTAAAACTCAACAATAAGAGAAAAAGACATCCTCGGCAAAAGAATAGAGAAGAAAATAAATGTATAGAGGTTCTTCGAATGCAACTAAGCAATTGGTAAAAGAAAAAAGAAAAATAATTGTTTGATGTAATGCAAAAGCTAACACGACAAACCGTTTGTCATAGAGGGCATGATTCCTTCAATTTACAAAACCACACTAATAATATCCAAAACTTTCTTCACCTTTCCTTTCGTGAAAACCAATCGATCGAACTACGTATCAACACCAATAAAATCTAATAAACATTAAAAATTACAAAGACAAACACTTTAATGCAATCTACCTAAGGAAACACTGGCTGAATACTCAGCGATCTCGGGCCCTATTCCATCGCCGGGGAAGAGAGTGGTGCAGATCATATTGGAGGAGAAATCCGATGAAGAGAAGGGCCGATTGAAGGATGAAAAAACCCTGGATGAATTAGGGCTTCAGAGAACGCGTCTATAATTTGGGAACGCGTCTAAGAGAAAAGGAAAGGAGTAGATAGAATGCTTATTTATATATAATCCTTAACATTAATTATGATTATAATTATACTTATAATTTTATTTTTTATATAATAATAATAATATAAATAATAATAATAATAAGTTATAACGGGTCAAAATGAGGCAATCAAATTAGTGTACATGAAAATCTTCAAGTTCACTTGATTAAAATAGTTATATAATTTCGTTTAATAGTTATATAATTTTGTTTTATTTTCCAAATTGGATTAAAATGAGGAAGGATGGACAAGTTTCCATTTTACTCAAACCTACATTATAAAATTAAAACGTGTGTAAAAGGTTTTTGCATTTACCAAATAAGACACTTTCATTCTAAAATCTATTAAAATGTGTCAGGATTTTAAAATTTTCAAATTAAGTTTCATTCTAAATTTAATCATATTCAAACAACGACATAAATTTTAATTTTTGTAGTAGTGTCATTGTTTTCTTAGGTGTCGATATTTTAAAAGAAGAAATTGTTCCCGACATTTGTTTTTTTTTCATAGTTTTGAGGAAATTTCGAATTTAATGAAAATTTAGGAGAAACCAGGCGGTAATGTGTTTGAGATGGTAATTTTTTGATGAAATTTCAAGAGAATAATAAAGAATAAGTTAAACAAAAACCCGTTGAAGTTGGGAGTTACCTGCAGATGTTGGCCCTCGCTGATGGAATGATGCCTAAGAAGAATGGCAAGGTGCGTTGAAGAAAACAGGCGTAGGCTTCAGGGAGTAATAACGAGAGCGGAAATTTACATAGGCCAAAAGGGTTCGGTATAATGAGAGTTTAAACTTACTAAAATTTAAACTTTTAAAACTATAAAATTAAATAATAAATTACTAAAATGACTTAGGAAGCTTAGAAAATTCCCTGTGAGTTAGATGACTAAACGAATCAAGGCTGAGTCTGTCTCATGAAAACGAAAGAACTGTAAAAGTTTCGTCGAATTCCTAGGCATCGAGAATTTTTGCGATTTTGAAGTTTGGTATCCTCGAATTTAAACTTTTAAAATATAAAATTGAATAATAAATAACTAAATGAGTCGTGGAAGCCTAAAAATTCCCTAGAATTCGATGACCTAAACGAACCGCCGTTGAGCTCCGCCTCGTGAAAACGCAGTAACCTCGTAAAAGTTTCAAATTCCTAGGCATTGAGAATTCTTATGAATTTTTGAAGTTTGGTATCCCGAATTTAAATTTTTTAAAAATATAAAATTTAATAATAAATTACTAAAATGAATCGTGTGGAAGTCTAGAAAATTCTAGAATTGATGACGAACGAATCGCCGTTGAGTCCATCTTGTGAAACGAGTAACTCGTAAAAGCCACACTCCTAGCCATTGAGAATTCTTTATGAATTTTTGAAGTTTGGTATCCTGAATTTAAACTTTTTAAAATATAAAAATTTAATAATAAATTACTAAATGACTCGTGGAAGCCTAAAAATTCCCTAGAATTCAGAGGACGAAACGAACTGCGTCGTTGAGTCCGTCTCGTGAAAACGAGTAACTCAGAAAAGTTTCGCTGAATTCCTAGGTATTAAGAATTCTTTATGAATTTTTGAAGTTTGGTATCCTGAATTTAAACTTTTTAAAAATATAAAATTAAATAATAAATTACTAAAATTACTCAGGGAAGCCTAGAAAATTCCCTAGAATCCGGATGACGAAACGAGCTGCTATGTGGTGAGTGGAGGGTGATGCCGGTAGGAGGAGCGGAGAATGAATATGTTGATCGCTGACTGGCGTTATGTGGTCGCTGATCGCGACCACGTTATGTGGTCACGACGTTGACCATAAGCTATGTGGTCGGGCCGATCGCTGACCTGGCCATGTGGTGTCGCCGATCGCTGATCATGCTTTAGGGAGTCACTCACCGCTGACCACGCCTCTTACGGGTCATCGATCAATGACCACAGATATGTGGTCATCAATTGTGGTCACAATGTCGCCACAGATAAGGTTCGAGTTTTTAGATTGTACAAGGTCGCATTGGGAAACATTAAATTGCGACCACTTTTTGTGGTCACAATTTGTGGTTACTATTTTGCTATTTTTCAGAAGTACCACCAAATCTGCCACTATTTGACTAATCGCCGGGGTAGGTTGACCTTTAAGCAATATCCGGGGTCGCACGACGCTGCTGTTATCAACCATTCGTACGTGGAACAATTTACGCCTAACGCCTAGAATGTGGGATGTTATACATCTTAAGAGGTATTATCAATAAATATTTTCTCTCAATTTTTGCAATTGCCTCAATTCAAAAGACCGTACGTGACTCCTAGACTGCTAGTACTTTCAAAGACTTTGACAGGGCTCCTAAATCATTGCCTTTCAAAAGACCGACAGGGCCCTAGCCTACTAGCACTTTCAAAAGACCAGACGAGGCTCCTAGCCTACTGGCACTTTCAAAAGACCAGACGTGGCTCCTAGCCTACCGCACTTAAAAGACCGACAAGTGGCCCTAACATGATAAGACTTTCAAAGATCGATTGGGATCCCAGAAAGTTCGGCACTTTCAAAAAGACTAGATGTGGCTCCGCTCTTACCGGCACTTTCAAAAGACCCGCACAAGGCTCCCACCCTACCGGGTCACTTTCAAAGACTAGACATGGCCTCAGCCTACTAGCACGCCTAAGCACAACAACGGCTCTTAGCTCAAGCCGATGGAGCCAAGGCCCAAAAATGGTGCCCTACCTACTAGCCCATGTGCAAACCTTACTAGCTTCTAGCTATAATTGATATCCCTGAAGCAACTATCCTAGTCAAGATTTGTGGAGCATGTTAGTTAGAACCAAGGCCCAAAATGGTACTCGTCTGGCCGCCCATTACCGGGCCTCTTCTAAATTTCCAATTTGCTATCCCTAAAGTAACTATCCTAATCAAGATTGCTGAACTGGAGTCATGGAAATAAAAAGAATCAACAGCATAAGTAAACCAAAAGTTATATTTCATAAATATGCCAATAGCGTCAGAAAAGTACATGTATGTTCCGGTGGCTAAACAGTGCCAATTACAAAAAATAGGAGAGGGGAGAACTTAAGACGTTCAAGCAAAGTCCTCAACAGGAGTGCCACTCTCTAGTTCCTTTGCCTTCTCTACCGCTTTGCTCTGCTTCGCCTCGGTTGTTGTGGCCTCAGTGGGTTCTAGAGTTAGGGGGCACTTAGGGTTCATGAAGAACTCTAGAGGGAGTGGGTCGGAGGAATCTAACATGCCTTCTAGAACTTCTACTTAGTCACCACAGATGTTGTGTTTAAACATACAACATCCGTAGCCATAGGCGAAGATCAACTTCAAGGCCTTTTGATAGTCCTCCTCCATGGCCTCTTTGTCCTTATCGGCCTGGGATTGAAAAAAAGACACTTCATCTTTTGTCGCCCTGATCTATAGTAGAAGAGACGTCCATTCAACCTCCAAACGGGCAGCCTTAGCCTCAGGCTTGCTCCTTGCCTCCTCCATATCAGCCAAAGCTTCTTGGACCTTAGCTAAGTCATCCTCTGCTCGTGCCTTAGTGTCACCCCCCACGACGGTAGCCAACCCGGAAACCCAAGCCTCTTCTTTGGCTTCATCCCTCTCCCTCTCCGTACTCCCAGTCTTCCCCGCACCGGCCTTCCTGCTCTCAATGCTTAGACCTAGCTTTGGTCTCACTGCATGCTGTTTAAGGCTCCGTACCAAACTACCGACTGAAAGATATAACAGAGTTTTCAAGATCCTCCAAATTTACGGTGAAGCTCCCATGTCGGTGTGTGTGCCATGTTACGAATAACTAAGCATGTTCTATAAAAGAAGAGGTGTTGCGAGGGAATCACAACATAAAACTCACGCTCAAACGTTCGAAGTTTAATCATACCAGCCCAACCGTCTCGTCAAAGTCGTGGTTGGGAATAAACATCCCGTCCTCAGCCACACGTTGGTAGTATTTCTTATCCATGTAGCTCGGGAAGGGAATGGAATACTCCTTAGCATGAGCCGCCATCGATATTCGAAGGAGATTAGAGTAGAGTTCGAGCATATGTGCGATAGAAGAGTCCCTCTTATTAAAATGGGTTCCAATGGTCAATAATCGACTGTGCTCATCCGTACTATGAGACTCGTGGTGCGACCAAAGGACAAATGCTTACCCATCGGCTTAACACAAGCCTAGCATAGGATTGAGGCCTGAGCGACGCCAGAAGAACTCCGTCGAGATTGACTTTAGGAGGTCACCAAAGTAAAGTGTCACCCGACAAGCTTCTTCTGGGCAAGGGACAGGGAGTACAGGACAATGTGTGAAAGTAACCGACTCCCAACTTCGCAGAAGTTCCTCACAATCAACAAGAGCTCGTGATTACACTCCCTCTCGTTGATCTCAAGCAGTCATCTGATGCGCTCCAGACTGGCCTTCTCCACCTAGCTAACCAATTGGCCTTGCCTGTAACTATCAGCAAAAATTTCATAAATGAAGGGCATGTCAAAACACGCAAAAATTTTAGAAAATAGGGGCACATCAAAACACATATGGCCTAGAGGAATACAAGCCCCACTAATATTAAACAAACCTAGGAACTAGAGAGAAATTTGTCTCGTGATCAAATGGAAGCCCTAGAGAGCCTCGCCCTAATTACGTACTTTTTTAAACTCAAAGCAACCCTTTCACTTCGCCTTCTGAGTTCGAGCCCAGCTATTAAATTGAAACTAGGGGTTGTGGGCCGACATAGATAGGTGGCCCCCAATCCTCAGCTTCAAAGTGTAAATAAAACTAGTCTCTACCAACGAAAGATCTAACTAGTAGAGAAAGTTTAGCACACTATAACCCATCAGAATCAGAAAGACATTCGGATGTATAAGCGTAGGAGGTGACCTAGTAAAATGCAAAAACTACTTCACCAAAGAAGGGATGGGGAAGCGAAGTCCAGTAGAAAAATGCTCCTAGGAAAAATAAACGGCATTATCTACCCCTCCTATCGTTGGGGTAGCCGTGCCGTATGACACCTTCAATCTAATGGAGGTAGAAACTTGTTTGAAGGATCTTAATTCTATACGTATTACGTGAGCGACTAGGCCGCGATCGTGAGCGCTTCCCGGGGTTCCCCTCTTATGCCCAAATTCGACCGTGAAGCCTCTCTCTCAGGACTCGTAGTTCTACAGTGCAAAACAAACTAGAAAAAAGAAGGGCTCAGCTTAAAAATCCTCAAAAGACAAAAGAAACCCCCCTCCTCCCTGTGAGATTTGACAATCCATAGCCTAGAACCTAAGAACCCCAAACCAGAACCTTTCTCGTAGAACCTAATGGGATGACTCTAAACCTTGGAACACCCTATACCCAGCCTGCAAGATCATCACCGAAACCCCAATCGAAAACGATATTCTCAAATCTTAGAAAGAAAACAAAAGCTTCTAACCTAAGAATACCCAGCAAACAGAGCCACAAAAAACACAAAGAAGGAGTTGCAAACTAGTTTAAAAAAAAAAACTCACCAGAAAATTGAATGTTGTGAAGGGATCTTCGATATATCCTTTCAAAGAACAGCTCACGGAAACACAAGAGAAAGGAATTTGTAGTAGGTAAAGAGCTTTGCGAAATCGTAAAATGGGAAAGCCTAGCCCAACCCCTATATATAGGGGCAAAACATCAACGGGCGCATTAAATGTGCCATCCGGACATCATGCGTCGTAGACATGTTTGGGAACGCGGCGCTGCCCAGCACCCTTACCTTACCAACAAGTCCGTAATGTACACATTAATTCTAGTCCTTTTAACTTTTCCACACTCAAGGTTTAGAAACTCTAACCCGGGAAAATGGAAGTAATGGAGTACCATGGTTCTTAGGATTCCACACCATTGCCCACATCATGAAACGGCCCAAGCCCACTTACCATATTAAAACCAGGCGAGAGAGTCTTAAAGCTCATCTAAGAAAGCCAGGTTGTCATATTAAAGACTCACTTCATGGCTACTGCCAGTGGGTTTCAAGTCCCCACCCCATTTCACCCTATCACATATGGGAAGTCTGCTTGAAAACTTTAGAAATACGTTAAAGAGATATTTATCACAGATATCCCAGTTTCCAAATCCCTTATTTCTCGGAAGGTTTTTATCTGTAAAATTAAGAGATTTTATTCCTAAAATAAAGGGAAGATTAACGAACCACGCCCTATAAATCGAGAAGATCTCCCACGAGGTAAGGGCATTCGAACTGTGCTAACACTCTCTACTTCTTCTTCTCCTTCTTTTGTTGACTTAATCATCAGAGAGGTGGCCGGCACACCGCCGCTGGATCACCTTTTTGTAGGTTTACATTGCGCTGTTGATGCCCAGAGGTTTAGACGATCAAGGTACTCACAACTGCATGCTACATGCAACAAGTATTATCATTTTTTTCATCTATATGATGATCTCCCATGACTCTCCTAGTGTGGACCTAAGTTTTCCCAATTTAGAGTTTAGATGGTCAAGATATGGCCTTGGGAAGTGAAGAAGGAAATGTAGTGTGCAACATGTAGCAACAAGCCATGCTTGGGCATGGCAGAATTGTTCCTCATCATGCTTCTATTATGCCTAGGCATGAAATCCTATGCCTAGGCGCCACTACCAGGCCTAAGACCCCCCAAACAAGATTTTTAATTGAAATTTTAAGCCCTAATTTCATGGAGTATATATAGAATGTGTTTTCTTAGGGTTTGAAAGGATGAAAACATTTGAGGACTTCAAGAATAAAGGGAGAAACATCTTTCTCTCAAAGAGAAAGATAAAAAATCAAAGCTTTGGGGAGAAAATTGAAGATTGATGAACAAAGCTTCATCTACATCATTTGTTTTCTCAATCCCTTTCTTCTTTCCTTTTTAAGCACTTTGAATATCTTGATTTGTATTATGGATCCTTGGATTTTAGGCTAGAACTCTAATCTACAATTGATCTGTGAACCTTTATGTATTGATTCCATTATCTTTTATGTTATTGAGATATATTTGCTAAATTATTTATGCTATTGGGTTTTGAATGCATCTATTGCAAATGTGGCATGGTTTGGATAGATTTTAGGTTATTTCAATTGATTGTGGGAACAATGGTTAATTGCAGGATTACCAAATGCATTGTATGAAATCTAGAAGGATCGGGAGGTGAATAGAATTCATATAGTCTTAGGCTTTTATCGTATGGATCAGAAGGTGATCGATAAAATGCTTAAGAGGATTTTTCAATATAATATCACTTCTTATTATCTTAGATGGTCCGGGAGGTGAATAAGGGAATGGGAGTGAGAAATTGTAACCAAGGTGGGGGACTTGAGGTTACATAATTTTTCCCCTCGGCGAATAATCATAGCACTTAAATCTCAATTTGGTACATAAAATGAATTGAATGCATAGAGGGACACTGATCAACCCTAGACTCACATCGCTCTTGTTTGAAAGCATGCTCTAACCTAGTTGTTGTTTTCCCATCTTGTTTCTTGCCCTTAGGTCAGTTTATCTAGTTTTTCTACCCATCATTTGATTTTTAAGCTCAAATAACAAAGCAATCCATTAGTTGAGATACTTGATTGGTCAAGTACAGGAATCATCCTTATGGGAACGATATCCGAACTCCTTGAGTCCACTTTATTACTTGTGTGATTTGTATACTTGCGATGAATTTAAGTGTGTTTCCACATCTTAAAAGGTACAAGTTCAAAAATCCCTTGAGTATGATGATCTTGAAAATAGGAAATTTCAATTAAACTATAGAACCATTTACATTCTAGTTTGCACTATGGATAGGAATTAATATAATATAATTTGTAATTACAAAACAACTAAGGAAGTATAGAGAATACTTGAACTTATCCATGAAGGAACTAATCAAGTTAAAGAGTCTAAAGTTAGAATTCTTGTTAATGAATATGAAATGTTTAAAATGAAACCTTATGAATCTATTGTTGAGATGTTTACAAGATTATCAGATATTGTCAATAGCCTTGAAGGTTTGGGAAGAGAAGTTTGTAAAGTGGAAATCGTAGATAAAATCTTAAGATAGTTACCTTTCAAATGGGACTCCAAGACTAACAACACTGGAAAAGCAAAGAACTTGAAGAAGCTACCTCTTGAAGGAGCTCATCGATCTTTGGATGACCTTAGCAAAGAAAAACAAGAAAAAGAAAGACAAGATGAAGAAGGAAACAATAAGAGCATTGCAATGAATGACAAAAAGGAAAAAGAAAAAATTAGTGGAGATGATGATGGCACTGCTCTCATTACAAGGAAGGTCCACAAGCTCACGATGAAAGATAAATATGGAGGAAGAGTGTACAATATAAGAAAATTGAAGAAAGAAGGACCATTAAAAGAAGAAAAAGAAATGAGAGAAGGAGCATAAGATGGGCAGTTTCAACATTTTTTACAAAATGTTTTTCAAAATAACAAAACGTATCACCATCAGTAGGAAACATGCGGCATCAGGCCAAAATACAGGTCCACACTGCGGGTTGTATTAGACTCTGATATGATTTGAACTCTACTGACAGAGCTTGTATTTTATGCGATGTGATGAAGTAACGAACCTGCCGGTGTGACTTCTTTGGTCATGCATGTATGTTCCAATATTTCCTTCAACCCATTCAATATTTCACCCTTTTAAGAAAAATGTCATACCATTATATTCCTTATACTCCATTATGCAAAAAGAGAAAGAAAAATAATTAGAAAAAGAAAAAAAGAAAGCAACAACTATAACTGATGATGTCTTTTTTTTCAACCTGAATCGGGCTTCTGAGCGCATGGGGTCGCTGGCCGGACCTGATTGCATGAGGGTCACGCCGTGTCCGATCGCTTCGATTGAAGTAGGATCGCATGGGCTCCCCAGCCCAACGTGAGTACCTCCGCAAGATCAAAAGAGAGAAAAGGGGGTCGACGAGGGCTATGCCCGTGGCCGCTCCGATGCTTAAGTCAACTTCTTCTCAGATGTTAGAGATCGCTTAGAAGGCGTATGTATCGGGACGCATCTTTCAATCGATGGGGTGGACTTATATTTATAGTAGATATTCTACCAGTTGGATGGTGATTCAGATTCGTATCCCATTGGATGGGATATTTCTTATTTATGTCGATATCTGATTCGATACAGGATTTAGAAGGAGCTGTTTGTTTGAGATAATCCTCCTTTCTTATTGGGGAGAGATCCAACTGGCGATAATCTGTTATTATTTTCTCTTCCTTATTGATAAGGTTTGGTTGGATCGGCAGGATAATATATTGTTAGGGGTTATTCTATTTTCTGTATGGGCGATATATAATCTGATTCGTTGGATATGGACCTTCTATTCGCCAGATCGTCCGACTGCCCCGCCTTCGCTTTAGTCGACATCGAATGGCCTCGGTGTCAGGTTGGGCACATCACTTTCGGGCTTGGGTTAGTGGGCCTCGCAGTCTATTTTTCAAACCCTATCAGTCACTTCACTCTTGTGTACATTACATGCGGGGCAAGGGCCAGAATTCTTCTCATATCTAAGCAGCTTCCACGTGTCTGTCGGATTAGTTAATTAAGGCCTTGCCGCCATATGTCTCAGGATAATGATGACTCTTAGGTTTTCGCGCCATTTCTCCCACTTCCCGCTCTACTCGCTTCTTTTGTGGATATCTTTCGCCTTGTCTCGTTTCGACTCGAGACCCTTTCTTTCTTAGCCTTCGTCCGCGCCTTCGTAGCCTTTATCCGTCAGATCTCGTCCGCTGTGGTTCGTATTTCATTTTGGTTTCTTTTTACGGGTACGACCTAAACGTTAGGCTTAGTCGATTGATTTGTTTCTGTCGCTTGCCTTTGTCATGGGTCCGGTCGTTTCTTCTTCTTTATGGATTGGTGGTGACTCTCCCAAGGTCGCCATTATCACGGGACTAGGAGTGTCGCGACCGCTCGTCATGGCCGAACTCCCGATGCTTCCTAGTGGCGCCTCCTTCCCCTACAAGGGTAAAGTGAGAGTGAGCCCGATTGAATATCCCAAGGGATCCGACATTCTCGACCTCACGCTCAAAGATGCTAAAAACGTGGGACCCAACAAGGTCGGTCCTTCATATGGGGCTACTTTTGTCGAACGTTTTCGACCTCCTTTTGATGTTCGGGTGTGGTCCCCTGATGTTTTGACTTTTTACGTAGTTCCTGTACCAAAAATGGTGTGCTCGGTCGCCTTTTGAGAATGGTCTGCCTTTCGCACCCTTCATAAAAGGTTTTACAACATTTCAATGTCTCGCCTTCAACCGCGCCAACGGCCGGGGTATTTCGTCGCCTATCGTCTTCTTTTAGGATGCAGACTCTGTTCCCAAAGATAGCTCGCTTTATCTTTTTACTCCGAAGGATACCACTGAGGGCTTTATTTTTCTAGCGCCCCGAACCCTTTGTAATTTCCACTTCCTTCTTCATAGTCATGGAAGGGTCGCTACTTTTTGCTAGCCGTCGAGGTCAGAATATGACTTTCAACAAAAAGATGACATATCGTGTTCCTGGTTTGGACCACCCCTAAGAATCTCCGTAAGTGTCTGTGTCGTTCTTGGGTATGACTTGTACGAGGTTGTCGAATATTTCGATTACAGATCCTTCGCTTTCAAGTGCCTTGATTGACCCAGCGCCGAGGATGATGTTTCAGAAGTGTTTCAGGATTGTCGAATGCTCGCCGCTACGGAAACTAATTAACGGAGCATTGCCGCCCTTCGAATGGAAGCCCGTCGCCTGTTGCTTTGAGGCCCCCGCCTCTCCTTCCAAGAAAGTCTCTCTGTCTTCCTCGCAGCCCACTCCCACCCGCGGGAGGTTTTGGCCCACCGAGGCATTATCTCGGAAGCCCCAGAGTGTGAAGCGGAAAAAATCGGGCTTCGCTGATAAAGATAGGCCGGCTTTGGCCAAGGTTCCAAGATTGGGGGTATCTTCGTCTTCTCAGTTTGTTCCTGCTCAAAATTCGGAGCGGTGTGCACCGGCCCCGCTGCAGGTGGGCCCTATAGCTTCCTTGAGCCTCGCCCCTCCACCGGCCTCCCATTGCTAGAAGGCGAAATCTCTTGGTGATTCGAACACCGCGGTTGCATCTATCACCGTCTGAACTCCGCCAATGGAGAGCGCCAAGTCACCAAGGGAAGGGTTGAAGCAAGGCTCCGAATCGAAACCAATGAGATGTGATTTTCGCCTTCTTAATGCCGAGCTTGCGCGCATGCGCAAGATCGCCCATTCCGAGGATTTCGTTCTTGGAGGTCGAAGCGCGTCTCGCCGACGAGGCTCGCTCGCTCTCTTCAAGGTGTCAGCTTCTGAGAAGTCCTCGCAGCGGTTCGCGTCTATCTTCTGCATTCAATCCGAGATGTCGACTCCAGTTTGATGTGCGCATAGCCACCATTCAAGGGCTCGCCGAGGCGCCAAACTAAATGAAAAGCATGTGAAAATTTCTGATTTATAAGGCGGCATGCCTCTTCCATTTGAGATGACCAGCTACAAGGATCGATCAGAACAGACATCAAGAGGCAGAGAGGCTTAAATCCGACGAAAGCACACTATGCTCCGCCTCCCGGCTCCGCGGAAAGTAGAGAAGAAGAGGTCCGAGTAGCCCTCGATGGCGCTTGGAGGGCGAGCTTCGGAGGTCAGGCGTAGTTCTGGGGCTGTGCAAGCACTCGCCGAGACCCGGACGGGTCGCAATCGCCCAAGATGAGTTTCCAACCGGTTGTGAGAAGAACTTATCTCATCTCGGGGCGAAGCCGCGCTGGTCTCAGGAGGAGCTCTGGCAACCAATCCACGCGAACTCGGGTGATAAGCTTTGCTCATCCAGATGTGGTCGCTAAGCTTCCGAGGCCAAGGCGCGCGAGGTAACACGGAGGCCTCCGAGGCCGTAAGCTCATGAGCTACAAGGAGGAGGTCACTTACGTATGATCTTCACGCCAGATTTCTTTGGTGGCTCGGGAGGATTATGTTACCGAAGACTAAGAGACCAAGCCGCCGTTGGGCTTCGGGTGGCTCTCGCCTTCGGGCCAGGCGCAATTAATGCTTACGCCACTTAGACTTATACTCGATTCCCAAGGATGAGGAGGCAGAGGAATCTTCTCCAGAATTATTTCTAAAGATCCCGCACTCCCGCGAAGCCGACTTCCCTCTTCTTCGTCCCTATCCTCCTCGCGACGTCTAAACTGCACTCGTCTACCTAACTTCTTACTTTCATACTTTCCCTTCCCAAGTATACTGCTTGTTCGCTTCGGGCCCGGAGCCCGAGAGATATATGTGGCCTCCACTTCAATAAATATTCATTCATCATTTTTTTTTTTAAGTATGTCGCTTGTGTCTCGCGGCATTCCGCACTTTCCTTTGAACGTTCGAATCGAGAGCTCGGGAGTTGCTTAACAAGCTCAGCCAAACCGGGCCGCTGGGAGGCCGCGGGGCTATTCCCGTCTAGCCGAGATGAGCCCCATGCCGCGCGGGCGGTGTGGAATGGTGAGGTCGTCAAGATGAGCGTGTAGGGCTTCGTCTGTTGATTTGCCTGAGTGGCGATGATTCCTTAGGCCGCACGCCCCGCCTCGGGGGCAGGTCGCCAATGTGAATAGGTGGGTAGAGCTCGTCCGAGTGAACTGATGGGAAGAGCTCGTCAGAGCAAATAGTTGAGTAGAGCTCGTCCGAGTGAGTTGATGAAGATCGCCAAGGTGAATTGGCCGAGTAGAGCTCGCCCAAGTGAACCGAGGAAGAACTCGGCTGTGAGTGAATTGGTCGCGTGGAGCTGCTCACGTGAATTGAGAGGAAGAGCTCGTCAGAGTGAATAGTTGAGTAGAGCTCGTCCGAGTGATCTGAGAGGAAGAGCTCATCAATGTGAATTGCTGAGTAGAGCTCGCCTGAGTGACCTGAGAGGAAGAGCTTGTCAATGTGATTAGTTGAGTAGAGCTCGTCCGAGTGAACTGATGGGAAGAGCCTGGCCGGCGGAATAGTTGAGTAGAGCTCGGCCCGAAAGGGATCTCGAGGAAGAGCTCGCCGCAGTGAATAGTTGAGTAGAGCTCGCCCAAGTGATCTCGAGAGGAAGAGTCACAATGAATTAACAGGCAAAGCCGGTCCAAGTGAACCGAGAGATAAGAACTCATAAATGTGAATAGTCGAGCAGAGCTCAGTCCGAGTGATCCACGAGAGGAAGAGCTCACAACGTGGAATTGGCCGAGTAGAGCTCGCCCGGTGGCCCCGAGAGAAGAGCCTCACACGCGACAGTTGAGCAGAGCCTCGGTCCGAGTGAACCGATGGAAGAGTTCGTCAGAGTGAATACTGAAAGGCAGCCCGTCCGAGTGATCCGAGAAGAGCTCGGGCCAATGTGAATTGCCGAGTAGAGCTTGCCTCGGGTTTCTAATCTCGAGAGGAAGAGCTTGTCAATGTGAATGACTGAGTAGAGCTCGTCCGAGTGAACTGATGGGAAGAGCTCATCGGAGTGAATAGTTGAGTAGAGCTCGTCCGAGTGAGCTGATGGGAAGAGCTCTGCCGCAGGAATTAGCCGAGCAGAGCCTCTGGCCCAAGTGAACTGAGATAAGAACTCGCCGGAGTGAGCTGGCGGAGTCAGTCTTACTCGTGAATCATGGGAAGAGCTCGCCGAGTGAATAGCTGAACAGAGCTCGTCCGGAAAGGACCGAGAGGAAGAGCTCACAATGTGAATCACCGGCAGAGCCTCACCGAGTGACCCGAGAGAGGAAGAGCTCACAATGTGATTAGGTCAGTAGAGATCATCCGAGGAACTCACGGGAAGAGCTCGCCGTGACCGAATAGTCGCAGTAGCTCGTCCGAGATCCGCGAGGAAGAGCTCGCCACCGGAATTGTCGAGGGCGATGTAAACGCAGTGGCAATGTAGCCCGAAATGTCTTACTCCCCGAGGCAGCGTGGGCTTCAGGCCGAAGGTGAGCTCACGATGGCGTCATCCCAATGGCGATGTAGCCGAGTGGTACGTGAATGAGGCCGGTCCGACTCCTGCGGGCGCGGTGGCTCGTATGAGAAGAGTCACAATGGTGGCGTCTGCCCAGTGGCGATGTAGCCGAAAGTGGCAATGTAGCCCGAGTCGTCCGACTCGAGGCAAATACGCGGCCTGTGCGGAGCAGTGAGCTCGTCATCGGCGCGCGCTCAACTGAATGGCGACACGTAGTCGAGCGGCACCGTGTACCGAGTCGGTCCGACTCGAGGCGCGCCCTCGCGCGCAGGTGAGCTCGCCAATGGTATGCCCACCCGAGGGCAATGTAGCCTCGAGCCGGTCCGACCCGAGGCATCGTGGCCGCGAGAGGCGAGCTCGCCTGGTGGCATTCCGTACCGAGCGGCGATGTAGCCGAGTGGCAATGGGCCACTGTCCGACTCCCCGAGGCGCTGCGGGCCTGTGGAGGAGTAGGTGAGCTCATCAAATTGAGCAGCGTGGCTCTGGGCGCTGTGGCCTTGGTAGTCTAAGAGCTTGATATGCTGAAATGCTTCGTGTTGCTGCTTAATTTTCAATTCTTGGAAAGAGGCAAGTGTCTTTAATGCGGATTTATGGAGAATTTGGAACGACGCACGATTTTCGAAAGTGCTTCGATCTTCTTTATAAATAACAGCTTTCATTGTTGTGAGGTTTGTTCTTTGTATATTTTGCTTCTCCATGCAATAACTCGAAATCCTGCAGGAGATGAAGAACCTAAGTTTGATCGTTTTCACTCGATATCCTTCCTCAAGATTCGGGGTCATCGCTACTGCTCTTCTACATGGGAGTCAGGTTTTTCCCTAGTCTCCCTTTATGGGAGTCATGTTATTCCCTAGCTTCTCGCGCTTAGGGAATGCATCCAAGAGAGGGCGGTGCACTTCTTGCACCGCTTCTCTCTCGTTTTATTTTTTTTTTTCCTCTTTTCTCCCTCTACTCCTCTCTTTTCTCCCTCTCCTCTTCTCTTTTCTCCCTCTCCTCTTTTCGTTTCTCCCTTCTCCTTCTTCTTCTTTTTCATTTCTTTTCTTTTTTTTGCATAAACTCCTTCCATCCCTTTTCTTCTTCTCCTCTTTTCCACTTTCTTCCGCACCAAGTCTTTCCATCTCTTTTTCTTCTTCTCCAGCTTTTCATTCTGGCTTCTTCTCGCTTTGTCTCCTTTTTCTTTTCCTCCATTTTTTTTTTTTTTTTTTTTGGGTTTTCGAGGGAACTGCTTGTACTAAGCACTTTTCAGATGTAATCGAGAACACCACCTAATGTAACTGATTGTAACTGAATGTAGCTCTATTGAAATAAAGAATAACTTTTCCTTTTATGTATATGAACCTTCTTATTGTGCCTTTTTCTGTTTCATACATATATGTAATGTTTGAGATGTCTAACCAAACGATCAATGAACGTTCCATTTGTCACATAAGATCCGATAAGGCATTATTTAACATTACAAACTGATGCTTACTGATAAAAACGCTTTGTAGCGTTCTAAGATTCCATGTACGCCGCAGCGATCTTCCCTTCGCTTTCGAAAGTTCATAATTTATCGGGTCCGACGACTGATATGATGTAAGGACCTTCC